>JAVLVB010000259.1:670406-724495 GCA_032876305.1 Orestias chungarensis
CTAGGAGCAACGAGGAATAGCAGGGGAAAACAACAGACGATCCAGCGGTGAGTGTGTGAATGAATGTGGCTTAAGTAGTGAGAACCGGGGTGTGATTGGTTGAGAAGAGGAGTGAATTATTGCAGACAGCTGTGAATGAAGGCGGAGTGACGAGACACAGGGAGGAAACGGAACCAAACAAAACACACATCATGACACACAGCTTCTTTTTGTTTTTGCTAATTCACTTGTAAATTCTCCACTCATGGCAATTATACTTTATAAGACTCCCTCACTTATTATACATAGACACGTTCAGATTCACATGAAGAAAATATCCTGTTTAGTGTCTTGATCATAGAACGGGATTCAATTCTGACTATTCAAACTGGTAAACTGTTGTTCTGAGATATCAACACTGGTTATTTTCACCTGGAGGAAAAATCAGAAATTGGGTAAATTTTTACTAGATATACTGTTAAAAAAGACAGCATGTGTTTCAGTTTGTTTAATGTAATTAAGACGTTCAGTTTGTGCTTATTAGTTGTAACAATGTTATTTATAATATAAGCTGTAGTAATATTGGAAGTTGATTATAGTTGCAGTTCAGGGTAGTTATCCATATATGTGAAGGACCATATATGTACATTAAAGGCATCTTCCACTTAGCTTGAATATTACAGCTTGATTTTAATATTAGGCCGAAAGATAATTCCCATTTTTTTATTCTGTTCATGATTTCATAATATAGATTTAGAAATAAAAAATACAAAGTAATGAATGAACTGGTTATGTTGGTGACAGCATAATATGGAGGAAGGAGGCAGATAACTACCAATGATCATCCTGTGATAAACATCTAAGGATTAACTAAGTTGTATTTATATAAAAGGTTATAAGGCAGAACACTAGAAATCAGAGTTAATTTTGCTACAGCAGACACAGAAAGGTTTACTATCTTAACTAAAAAGTCAATATTGTAAAATATAAGGTTACTCCATCCTCTTTTAATCTGACCTAGAATTCACTTTACGTAAAAAAAAAAAAAAAAGTGAACCGTTATGTTACGTAAACAAATAGAAGCACACAAATTTTCTTTGATTCAACATGAGGAATCGACCTGAGATGGCAGCTGGGTTAGACCGAGCCGGCAGTGCAATACACACCCGGAACAGGAGAAAGACAGATGTTTACCAAAACTCCAGATGTTTCACACAGCTGGATGTCAGTGTGGTGTATCAGGGGCAGATAAAAAGATTTTCCAATGACTTCTAACATACGACGACTTCAGACAAATTCAGACACATAGGTTCCCTATAAATATTTTAAACCTCGGCATTTATAAAGATAGTTTTCAATTGACTTCTATTCTGTTTAGTTCCCAGCAACCTTTAAAATAAAGAAACAACAAATAACATTGTACAGAGCTTTTCCCTCGGATGTTGTTTTGACACAAGGGGATTCAAACATTTTCTGTCTCTACTGTTCCGCCTTGTCCCGTTTTTTAATAGCAACCCTTTCAATAGTGTTGACCAGGTGCATTAATCTGATAACAATAAACTTGGTTTCAACAGGTCTGCGAGCATGTTTCCGGGTTCTCTGTCACTGGAGCTTTTTTCTTGCTGATGTGAGCACTCTGCTGTGCATAGGAGAGCAAAAGCTGAAGGGATGGCCTGTGATTCAGGGCTCTTTCAGTGTCAATCTATAACTTCTGAGTGTGGGTGTGTGTTTGTCTGGTAGCCAGGCAGCTGAGAGAGATACCAGCCTGCCTGACTCTGTTAGTATCTTTACTCTGCCAAGGATTCTCTGGCTCTGAGCCCGAAGCCCGGTCTCTCTCTCACACACACACACACACACACACACACACACACACACACACACACACACACACACACACACACACACACACAATGAGACTGCATGTTGACATACATCACTTCCCTCCTGTACACATAAAGAGACATCATTACAGACATGCTGAGCCACACATTGACTGGAACACACATCAGGACTCACAAGCAATTATAAACTCTGACATTAACTTGCCCGACCACACATGCGAGCACACACACATATGCTGGAACACATACACACACACACACACACACACAAAGACCTTGTCAGCAACATGCCAACAAAAGAGAAAGCTGTTGTTTTCAAATGACTTTTTGATGCTCTAAATTATCTGCCTGCTTCAAAAACTTTGTGCCTGTGGTTAAAGCATGAATACATTTTACCTTCCTATCCTCAGAACATGTACAGTATTGTTTGGACGGCTCCCTGTAGCTCTTCTTTTGAACCTATACAGAAAGGCTGGACCAGGTTTGAGGCTCAAATTGTATTTGTAAATGACAATATCAGACTAAGTTCCGGGATTCTAATGATAGCAGGAGAAAATAAAGACAGAAAAGGCTGAAATAATGCTGCAATGTTCTCTAAATGCTCTATAAACAGATATATATCAAGTCATATCAGTAAACTGTTAAACAGTTAAAGAATATAGATTAAAATGTACAGATTATAATTTTTTGGGTGCTGGGTTAGGGTTAGATGTTTGTATGTATGTATGGATGAATGGATGGATAGATGGAATATTCCCAAGTCAGTCTATAAAACCCATAACCGTATTGATAATTATATATGAAAGTATAATCTGAATGAGATAATGGCTTTGTGTTTAGCTGCTACTGCAAACCTGCGTTTGACGAGGCTCTGAACCCATAGTAGAGATCTGCTTATCCATATTAATGTTGCACATTTGTGAGCACACCTAGGGGAAGGAGGCTCGTAATGATAAAGTGCTTTGAAAAGTTTTCGACCAGTTACATTAAATGTATGGATAAACAAATGTGTGGATATGTAAAAAGATTCTCAGAGATGACTGAAATACCCATAAATATATAAATGTCAAGACTGGGTGTAGAGATAACAGACAAAAAAGAGCTGCATGAAAATCTTCTCTTGCCAGCTGGGTTTCGAATATAGTGTTGACAACTTTAAAAACAACAAACTGACTGGAGTTGAGTATTTTAGTTGTCATCTGCAACAGCCAGTGGGTATATGTGTCCCTGAGTCTGTTAGGGACAGTCGTGTTCAGCTTTTTGTCTACTGTAGTTTTTCCCCAGGTGACCATTGAAGGGTGGAACAGCAGGATCACCTTCAGGTAATCATAATGTCTGCTTCCTTTAGTTCAGCCAGTGCTGCAGTTATCCTGCTGGCCACTGTGTGCAATCACGTGTTTTGGTCTTGCAACTGAACCTGGCCCCAGCACAGGGGTACTGCAGTAGTAAGATCTATATATGTGTGTTCGGAAGAAGGGGAGGCTCAGAGGGATGCAAAGCAAATATAGCATGGAAAAAAGGGGGAAAGTGATGCAGTGAAAATGAAAGAGATAAATTAGGGGGAAATATCACACTAGGCTTTGCGCACATTTTTTGTATGTGTGTAACAAACATATCAAACAATGATTGTGGAAAAATGGTGCATTTACTTTAAACAAAGGGTTGTAAGGAAAGGGTTAAAAATGAAGTGTATCTTTGTGTGTGTGTGTGTGTTTTCTTTTGCATATTTCCCTTTGTAAGGCCAATTTTTCAAACAAATACTATGTTATGAGGACTCGCTGCTCTGTATGGGGCATAAAGCCTGGTACCCTTGAGGGGAGCTGCAGTTTTGGGCTTAGGGTCAGGTTTAGGCTAGAAATGAATGAAAACTAAATGCAGGTCAATGAAGAGTCCCCATAAGGATACAGAAACACACCACGGTATCTGTGTATGTGTGTGCGTAGGCTTTGCAGTGCAGGGATAACCTCCTCTCGTTCATCCCTGTTTGGGATTGAGTTGAGCAGGGTTTATCAGACACATGCACACCATGGTTACACAAAAGAAAATGCACTTTTACGCAAACGCTTCACATCTTTTAATTGAATCGCTCTGTTCTCCTGTCGTTTCCTGACTGGCCCTCTCTACAGCTTGAAATAAAGCCATATTGCATTTCCGAGGTGCCTAACGTGTCGTGATTCTGGAGTCTTGAGTGTGTCGTGTTTTTTTATTCACTCTGTTTTCAGATTGCAGGTCTGCTCCAAAGGGTGCAGCTGAGGTCTGCAGTTACAGGTTTTTCACCAGAGGGCGGAGCGGTTGGTCAGAGCTGTGGGTCCCTCCCGGTGGGCAGAACTCTGCAGTTGTGCATTAGAATCCTTCTTTGTCAGACTGTTAACCTTCTTGGTAACCAATAGTCCTGTTTTACTTTCTGAAATTTTACATTTGTTTTCAGCCAAACCTAATTATCTCATTCAGCTCCTTTTTCTAAGGTTCCTGGACTCATTTTTCCATGTGAAATATCCACTAGATTATCCTCCTACTACCGGTGACCTTTATAGCACTATTCTCAACTCAAGCTGCTCCAAGCCATCCAGCTATCAAACCCATTGAATGTCCTATCCAATCTAAACTGTAAAATTCTTCTCCCTCTGCTTAAACATGTTAGTCTCATTGTTTCCGGTTCAAAATAAATCTCTTTTCTCTCACAGTGTTACAGTTCTGCTGTGTCGCCTGCAACATGATGCATATCATTGTTTTAAAACGTTATTTTTGATCCCTTAGGTTCTTTTGGTTAGAAACTGTGTAGGTTGGCACACGGATGCTCAATCAGTCACAATATTAAGTATGTATGTGCAATATCTGCACAGACTAGAGACTTAATAAATGGCCCATCCCCTCTTCTTTCTCACCCTGCACCCCAAAAAAAACACACGCATGCAGAGTATGCAGCAATAAAGAGAAGTTTGCTTTAAGGATTAGCTGTGGCAATATCTACTATAAAGCCTTCGGAATTGGAAAGCTCCTCTGGGGGAACCGTGGCATGAACACTTTCCCCACAAGACAAATTACTCTTTCTCAAGTCCATGGAAAGACATACTGAAGGGTGGAAGTGGAAATAAAATATTGGCTTTCACATTTAATGTTTTTATACCAAGTTACCTGAATGATTAATCATACAGTCAGTGAAGAAAATGTAGAAAACTTGTATTCTTGTATGGACTATGATCACAACATTTGGTCCTCCTAAGAGATCTTGTGCATCTCAAAGATACTCATACATTCAGAGGTTTCCAATTATTTTTAAATATTTTCTCAAGTTTTTTGTTTCTTTGTTTTTAGACAGAGCTAAAGTAACAGCAGCAAGAAAAATTGTCAAGAGCTTTACTGCATTGTGGCTCTGTCAGTATATATATTGAAAATGTGTGATTTTGCATTGAGGTTTTCTTTTCTTGTGCTTAAGTTGAAAGGAAATAAAACAGTTACAAATATGTCGATGAGTAAAAGTATTTACTTGCAAACCAAGACAAATATATATATTAAAAAAGCAAATAAAGCTCAAGTTACTCTAATTGAAATGCAGACCACAAAAACAGGTTGTAACCTCGGTAAGGTTGCAGAAATGAATGTCGCCTTGAGAGAATAAACTGGTGGAGAGGAAAGAAAAACGTAAAAAAGTGAGGGAATACAATTCCTATTTAGAGCATGTCCTTCATCAGCATATACTGTATAAAAAGAGAGAGACACACAGAGAATTGATATGCACTACTATTGAAATACAAGACCATGAAAGCTCCAGAAACCTTGTCCGAATGAATAACAGAAATCAAGAAAGAGAATTTAATGAATTCAACCTAAATGCAAATTCTAAATAAAACATCAGAGCCAGTTTATACATCTGTGATTCATGCAGTCGACTCAAATGAGATGAAAGAATAGAATGGGGTTTAGCAGGTATTAGACTGTTTTCCCCAAACAATAAAACTGAGAGCAAAGCAAGAATATTTATTTAAAAATCTCAAAAAGAAATCTGAAAATACAGAAAACCCAGTGCGTAACGTTCAGATCATTATTTACTTTAGTTGAAAACTGAGAAGGTGAGATCATTGATGTGCAGCATTTACTCCTACTGGATGAGCATGTAGCAACATATAGACTTCACAGCAACCTTTCACACTAAGCATACAAGAGAGAGTAGAGAAAAGAAAAGTAGTGAAATTTAAAGGTTTATTCCCTGATCAGCTGACATTTGATTTACTTGCCATTTCCTTTGTACGGATGAACCTTTGGCAACTACTGATCAGCTCCTGATCCACAGGACTTGATCATCTTGTACATTTTTCCAGACTTTGTTTCAGTTTTGGGAATGGAATAAATTACAATCTGCCCTCTAAATGCTCCTGGTAACCAAAGTGCTTGTTCCCCACTGAGACATTTTACCATTTTTCCAATTATTATCACTGCGTGTTCCCAATAATAAACCCCAGCAATGTTGTCTGAGGTCAACTGGGTTCTGTTAGTTTCAATGAAGGGACATCTCTGTTAAGGGAGGATTGCAACCACTGATTGGTCAGTTTGCTGACAAACCCAATGAATAGTTTGACAGGGGCCATGTGTTCATTTGTATAATAAACCAACAGTTAGTGTGAGGATGCCTCAGAGAGTTGGAGCTTATTACCAATATAATGTAAAAATATCAGTAGAAATAGGGAAAAAAAGCTAGTCAGAAATTATAAAGAAGACATAAGAAATTAAAAATTGTTTTATATTTTTTCATTTGCGACATTGATTAAATAAAAAAAATGTTCGTTCAGAATCGTTTGAAAATGACTGTGGTCAGCTGCTCTTACAACACATCACTAAATCCTGAGAAACCCCTTTTTGCTTTGCAGTTGAATGCTGCTGGTCGCCTTCTCACTAAAACGTGGAAATTTTAGCACATTCCCCAGGTTCTAAAGTCCTTAGACTGGCTCCCTCCCGCTAAGAGAATAGACATTGAATGAATTTATAGTGCACTCCTTTGGAACAAAAACTAAAAACAAACGCGTGTTTAAACAGAACTGGAACATAATAAAGTGTCAACATATCATTGTTTTTCCTTTTTGGTTAATGGTTTTACTCTACTTTTAATCATTTATGCACTTTTATCTACGTTGTTCTTGTTATAGAAATAAGTTATATGTCATTGTTTTATTTAAATCTGACCCACAAAACAGGAATAACTCAGAAAGTTGAAGCAGGTTAAATATTTATTAACAAACAAAGGCAGGCGTTCTCCGATCTGGAGGGGAAGGAGGACAACAGCGCAGTAAACCGGGACCTCTGAGGGAAACAGAGTGGTGAGTTATGATCTGAGGTGATAACAGAGGATCTTACTTTGTGGTGTAGATGTTGCCGCCACGGAGAGGTGAGTGGAAACAAGGGCATGCTTGGTGGATGTGATGGCGGCACGAGAAGGAGAACCAAGGGGGCGTTGGAGTCCGATGGAGGCTGAACTGAGCGGCAGAGTGTGCACAAGCAGCGCAGACGGGAATGATGGTGGAGACCGAGAGGTGGTTCCAGTACTGGTTCTTTATCTGAAGAGTTATTGTATGTTGCAGATGGTTTGGAATCCAGAGAGGGCTGCTTGAGAGGAGAACCTGGGTTGGGCACACACAAAAGAAATTACTAGTGACACGGAGAGAGGTTACAAGTAAGCAAAAATATCTCTAACACACAAAGAGCTCACAGGAGGACTAGGGAGTACCATGCTAAGGTAACAATCCGGCAGTGAGTGACTGGAGATCCACCCCTCTTATGCTGCAGCAGATGATCAGTGGAATCAGCAGATGTGGCAGGAGCAGCCAGCCCAGAATCACGCCAACATAACCACCAGCAATACTGTTTCTTGACATTATATTGCTTTGGAATGGAGGAAACCTTCTCCTACCCTAGAAAAGAAAAGAATAACACTATTCCTATGTTCATGTTTGGTTTTTATAGGCACCTTGGAGCATTTAACTGACTTTAGGTTTCAGTCAAAAACTAATATATTAGTATTGTACCTATTGGTGCATTTTTTTATATATATTTTAAATCAATTTACGAATTTTTAAGAAAGGTAGAGAACAGAAACTGGACCTGCTTTCCTCATTCTTAAGGAGCAACAAAATAATGTATATCTGGACTTTGTTTCGCTATAAAACCAAACTCCATCATTTACTGGAGGAAATGTTTTTCATTGTTTAGCCAAATACTGTCACAGAGATTGTAAAGTACAAGAAAAATAATAACTAAAAAATTATTAAAAGTGATGATTAGAAATCAGGAAACAGTAGATCTGGTAAATGGAAGAAAAACAATTACTAGGAGCTGGGATGACACTTTCAAACAGAAACAATTTGTTTGAGCAATCAGGGATTCCGCCGTAATCCATCACTGACAAAATAAATATGTACCAAATATCCAGTAATGCAAAAACGTAAACACATCACATTTTGCAGATTCATCCTTACATTGTTGCTTGGACATCAGACCGTGATGGTAAGTGAACATGGTCTGGTGAGCTTTAGTGATTGTGGACAGACTGAGCTTTATTGGCCCCTCAATCCTGGTAAATCCACAAAAATTTAGATGCGACATGAACTCAATTAAGATGATTGTACAGACAACACAGGATGTAACAATTAAAATGTATTGAGTAACAAATAATATATGATTGACATGTATGAAATAGATGGAATGTGAACTAATCAGCCTTTTTAATTTGTATTTTGACAGCCATGTAGAGTTTTTTGATAAACAATTTTGTACTTTTTTGAGAACTTCAACTTCTATTGCTAGATTGTAGTTTACAACTTTTCCCATTGATTGAGCTGTTAGATGGAAAATATACAGATTGTTCTGGTAATTATGGCTAGAGTGAGCGATGAACTTCATGCTCTGTCACCTCTGTGAATGCTAATGTTTGAGGAGCAGAAGGTGTTAGGTTTTGTGTTGAATCTCCTAGTGCAGTGTACTCTCTGATGTAGAGGCAATGAATAATTAACTATGTAAATTAATGTTTGTTCCAGTGTCTCTCATTGTGGTTTGTTTACAACAAATCCTTTTGATGTATATAAATATATGTTTAGTTGTTTTTCAGAGTGAAAACTGCATGCAATGAAATATTCAATATTGAGCGTATTTAATGTAGTAAGTCCCCATTAGCAGGAATAAACCTCCAACAGAAGTGGCTCAAAGCAAGGGGACCTCTACCAAACCTGAGTCTGACTGGGGATTTGAGAAATGATAAAAGAAAACACAAAAATAACAGAGGAAGTTGTTTATGTATACTTTCTGTGTACACATAGAAACACATACAAAAAAGTGAAAGGTTAGTAGCAAGACAAGGCGAATGCTAAGTAGCTGGCAGCACCATCTCAGGACAATTGGATAGCAGAAGAAGAAAGTAGCAGCGTAAGGATAAGTGGTCCAATTGTCCCCCAGCAGTCTAGACTTATGGCAGCTAAACAACAGAGATAGCTCAGGTCACATGTGACTCTTTACTATGAAGAAGTCTAGAAATTGCTGCTAAAATATTTGCGTACCTTTTGCAGACATTGGAAACAAAAATGTAAACTGAAAAATAATGCAATTATTAATCAAAGTCAAAGAGCTGAGCATAGAAAGTTCAAAAAAGGCTGACGTTAAATACAGCTTAAGGTTCTCACTGAAGGCTTGTGTGACAAAGAAATAATAGGGACAGTCATAGCAGCCAGAAGCTGAATATGAAAGACAGTAAGCAACGATAAAGGACAGTGATTTGAAAAGCCGGATGTTAAAAGAAGAGAAGTAAACATTTGATATTGGTGTAAGGTGTAAGGATGATTAAAATAGTAAGTAAAAAGACGGTAAATGGGGTGAAATGGAAAAAGCCCTCAGCATATTTATTCAGGAAGAGAAGGTTGACAGAATTGTGTTTGCCAGATAAGAAAAAGGATGGATAAATTATTTATGTTGTAAGATTTAAAAGAACCAAACATCGCTAAATTGCTAGATGGGGTAAATTTTCTGTTTTCATCTAAACCAGCTAATACCATTAATGTATGAGTGTATGTTATAGACTTAGAAAAATGTTAAATTAAGTGAAAGAAAACATGGAGGATGAACAACCAAGTTGGCAGAGAAATTGTTCATTCTTTAGTTGGGCTGTTTGCCTGTCAGATTGTCTTGGAATATTTTGGTGCTACAACTCTTTGTCCTTCCAATCAACCTACTTGGGAAACAAATCAAACAATAAATACTGTGAAAGCTCATGTAGAAATTAATTATATCTGCTTTGCAACAGCTTAAACCATTCTTCAGATTAAAAGGTTCAATGTACAGACTTAGTGGACCCATTTTCATTTTTCATACATCATACCTAACGGTAGTCTTTTTCTTTTAAATTTAAACTCTGCAGTGCAAACACTTTTGTGACATGCTTACTTAGCAACCTCGAGTTGCTTTTTTGAAGACTTTGGAATTTTGTTTACCGCAATTTTCTAGGGTGTTTTATTTTGGCAACCTAGAAAAAAAAAAGAAAAGAAAAGCTGCAAAAAATATCTCTTAACCTGGATATTTGTCCATATCATCAATGCACTCAAAGTTAAATAAATAAATAAATATTAATAATAAAATAATAAATATTATTTTTTCATATTACGCTGTTACAATACAAAGTAATTTAAATTACTAACAGGAAGAAAACATGCTTTTTTAGAATGAACACTTTCCCCACAAGACAAATTACTCTTTCTCAAGTCCATGGAAAGACATACTGAAGGGTTGAAGTGGAAATAAAATATTGGCTTTCACATTTAATGTTTTTATATCAAGTTACCTGAATGATTAATCATACAGTCAGTGAAAAAATGTAGAAAACTTGTAGTAACAACACAAGTGTTACTGGGTGCTCATGTACAGATCTGTCACACTGTGCATTGTAGTTGGTGTTGGTAAATGGCTTGCTGTGCTTGTTTATTTAATAACAAATGATTTGCTAATTTATCCAAAGAACAGCAAACATCACAAAATTGTAAGATACTTTATATGATATTGTATGATTTTTCAGTTTACATATGTTTAAACAAAATAACTCATATGGCCTTAAAATAAAGAGCAGCCTAGGGCAGCAAAAGCCAAAGCTTAAATGAACAGTTCATATTTATGGTATATTTAGACATTTTTTCACCTTAATTTGTGTTCTTGAAATGTAAAATTTGATTGAGATTGCACGAAATTGTATTTATTGAAACAAACTTTGATATGAATTTTAGAGTTTGCTTTTCCTGTTTTTGAGTTAAGAGTTGACAACAGGAGTTGACTGGGGAGCTCTGGGAGTCAGTGGTGGAGCCAGTACACTATTTATGAAGGGCACAGTCCACCATGCAGCTGTCCTATGTAATCTAACACGTCTAATAACGTTTAAAACTTCCATTTAAAAAAACATTTTCTCATCACAGCTTGAACTAACTTGTTTTTAAACATTTGTGAATCTTCAATTAAAAACATGCTTTATTTTTAATCATGCTCTAATAAAAAAAATGTTTTCTCTCTGCAATTTATTGGCAACCTTAAATCCCAGGAGAAAACTGTCTACATCAGTCAACAGCAATGCTATTTTCCCATTGCTGTAAAATACGGTCCGGTAAACACGAGGGTAAAAACAATTTTGTCTGGGATACAGTGACTTGACTGCACCTTCCTGAAGCTCGAGAATGTTATTTATTTACTTCTTCGGATTAAAGAAATAGATTGAAATACTCTGGAGTTTTGTATGCTTTGGACAGGGGAGGTTTTAACTGCTCCATTCCCATTTTTGCTAAACTTACTGGAAAAAAAGCACAAAAAACGCCCAAAAAACGAAATAATTGTGTTTCTAATGTTTCCATCAATTCAACACTTTGCTTGTGTGTATGTAGATACATAATGATTGATAATTACTTTTAAGACTTGATTTTCCTGTAGGATTTACTGCTAAGTATCAGCAATCAGAATGAAGAGTGAGACAATTATAGTAATCTGCAGCTTTATTTTGATCTTTATCTATATTCATCTTTTCTGTAAAAACTGACAGTTGGACGCTAAAAGAAATGAAATTTTTAAATTTGATGTAGATAACTGGAATATGATATTTGACATTAAAATTAACGTACTGCATACAACAAAAACAAAGAACAAAATGCAACTGGCAACAATTAAAAACCTTATCAGCAATCGATGGGTTTGATGAATGTAATGACTGATTATGAAGAATTTGACATGCCATTGTATGATTTGCATATAAAAAACCCTCTTTACCCTAAATTCACTGTCATTTAAAAGATTTTAAACTTTTGATAAATGATTTTGTTTAAAAGATTTTAATGCATGAAATCGTCAGGAATTATTTTCCATTTGAATAACAAAATTTTGTAAACACGCCTCCTATTTTCATTAAAGACACAGATGAAATGCATCAATTGTAAGAAAATAGAAAAATGAGATGAAAATATATCTTATTACTGACTTATTATCCTGAAGGAAGAGAAGTGTTTTTTTCTTTAGCCAGAGAAAGTTACATTCTTGTGTTGTAGTTGAGATTACAGCCTTTTTGTGGTGGTGGTGTGTTACGACTGTAAAAAAAAATGAAATATAATGTGTATTTGAGCTACATTTGTAATCAAATTGTTTCATACCTGTCAAATTATTGGAATGGGATGTTAACGCTGAAGTACCAAATCATATTCATATTTTTTTAATATCACAGCCAATCAAATTGTACTATTAGCTATAGAGGGCTGGATAAATGATTTTACAGATGCATTGATCATAGCAGCACAGAAATAGACCCAAATCACCAGAACCAAGGCAAGCCAGATATATAAATCCAGGCAGGATTCTAGGTGCAGGCAGTTCAAAGAAGGTCCAGACATAATCCAGTATCTCACAGTAATGTGTAAGGTACTGTTCTAGCTGGAAAGTAATACAGGAAACGCTATTACTAAGAGGCTGGTATAGCGTACTAAAGCATCTGTGCAAAATATGATCTGGAGACCGATAGGTCAAAGTGGGAATTGCCTTCCAAGGAAAAACCTAAAACCCAGCCTAAAAGCCTGTTGGAGGTTCAGACATGAAATAGGTGGAGCAGCAGGATATAAACATTGTGATGGATGTGACCAACCCAAATGATCAAAAACAAACATGATAAAGGATATATGGAATTATGAGGATGCATACTTAATACCTTTTATTCCTGTTTCAGCTATCTAGTGGAAGGCATATACGTATTCCTTTTTAATAAAGTACCTGTAATAAGGACTCTGGGTAATGAAGCGGAAACTTTTCTGTGTACTAAAAGCCTCTCTGCAGGTTAATGAGCTGTGTGTGAGCATGTGTGGGAGCGACAGAAGAGTCAGAACTCCATCCTCAGGGTATACCAGGAATAAATTACCATAAAAACCGCCATTTGTTTTGGTGTGATGGATTATTTCACATTGGCTGCAAATTGACACAGTACGGTGATGAGGGTAATGAACAATAATATTGTGGGGAAGTATAGCCCTAAAAAAGGATGGGCATCTGATATCCTGAATAAACATTAATCTGTAAACCAGATGATTTGTTGGATAAGATCAAATAAACAGTTTCATACACTATATCACGTTATGCCCATTGATCGCATTAATAATAAACAGCCATTGTCTTTTGCTGTCAGTGGGATTTTTACTTGCTTCATGCTGCTGTTAGCATTTATAGTATTGTTATTAGCTTAAAAATGTTTTTATTTGTGCACAATTGTTTTTTTATAATACCAGGTTACTGGCATTATAAGACGTTTTAAAACTGGTTTAGCACAATATCACATAAAGAATATCACACAAACTACATATTTTAAATAGGATAGTAGTCTTAAAAATGACAGCCTTAATGCAGACTTGCTCAGTTAGAAATTGAGTTAGAGATTATCGAAAATCAGGTATTAAGACAAAGAACACACAGATCTACCAGAAACTAGGCAAATGTAAGGTGATTTTTATTAGGTTTGGTCTCGCTTCTCTTACTGTTGAGTGCTCAGATCCAAGATGTCTCATAATTTTGTCTGCTTTGCTCAGCTTTTACTTTTACCTCAGAATCCACAAAGTAAGGAGCTTCCTAAATTAGGAATAATAGGTTCAAAAGAGCCTGGAGATAAAGTGTAAGGCTTATGTAATAAAATATGACAATCCATGTATTTTTGTAATTGCCAAAGATGTATTTCCTATCTCTAGCAGGGTTGCTTTGTAGAAGACAATCAAATAGGATGTTAGTTAAATGCACATTAAATACATTTCACTGCATAAAATGGTCATAGACATACTGAATTCTTACACGTAATAAATACCTGCAACAGAAAAGAATACATTTGAGGATAATATTTCCTTACTGTCAATAATGCAAAAGTGTTTCTGACACTGTTTTTATTTTATCAGTTCATTGAAATGTGAATAGAGCATGGATTAGTTTCCTATGTTTATAATTTTGCCCTTTTTACCAACAACATTATAAATATTTCTTTCTGTTTTATTCTCTATGTCATCAGTGAAAGTTTGTAAACAGCTGTGGATATTGGTCCCAGACGGAGTGAGCAACAGTTGCCAGGCTCTCTGCTTGACCCCTGGGAGCATGCTTGCTTTATATTGCCTCATTCTCTTTGTCTATTTGTAAAATGTGAAAGTTGATGGTAGAAGCTGGTGACTAGCGACCATGTCTGTGTGAGAAAATGTGTTCATTTGTGTGTGTTTGTTTGTTATTTCAAACTTTGCTTTGGGCAATGGTAGGTTCACTCGACCACAAAATGATTTCAGGATAATGACAAAAAGTAATTTGCAAGAATTCAATAAGGCAAAACCAAACGCTGTTAATAGAGCTGTTAAATTAGAAGCATTAAAGCTGTAATAAATGTTTTAAAAAGCACAATGGTTATGTTAGGAGTATATTTACATCACCACAAGAGGGCAATGCAATCACACTGTATGTAACAAGGCTTTGGCGCAGAGGAAAGTGAGGCAAATAAAGCTGAAGCAGAGGGAAAGATGAGAGGGACAAAATGATGGAAAGACTAAGGTTGTGTGACAGGCAGCATGACAGTCATAGAGCCAAATGGAAGAGGACCCTTAATAAGACAGAAATATACCAGAGACGGATTAGGGGTGAAGAGAAAAATATGCAAAAGAGAAAAATTTGAATGTATTACTGCTTTGTTAACAATTACCTATTCATCACATGTTTAAGACTTTGTAAAAGGGGTTGATGTGGAATCTGTCTGATCAGAAGTGTTGCATGTTGACTCTTCTATACCGAACATAACTAGTCGAGCAGGTGCTTACATAGGGGTAACCTTCCACTTTCTGTCTCAGCTGTATGGATGAAAGTCTCAAATCTTATAGACTTAAAGACAGGTGTCAACGTGGTTGAATAAAAACTTAAAACGGCAAAAACAAGGAATAGGAAATTAACATTTTGCACAATCTATGGATAACAAGGAATTCAACTCAAGCTTCAACTGAAAAACAGTTTTAAAAAAAACTCTAGATTGCCCTGTGATGGAATTACAGCCTATCCAGGTTTTATGCTGCCTCTTACTCAATGACCAGACCAGGAGAAAAGAGAAGAGAGAGAAGGAAGAACTTCCATCTCTTCATTCGAATTTGCTAGCAAGTTATATGTGTTGGACCCTATGTGTATTAGTGTGTTGTTCTTCAACAAATGAAGAACAACACAAACAACCATGAGCTTTATCGTAGTAAAGTATTTCTTAATTTGAATTTTGAATTAAATAAATCCAGATGAAAATCATGACATATCTATCATACCAATGATATGTGTTTTTAGAATCTTTCCAGGTCGGTTTAGATGAACAGGCAGAGATAAGTGAGAATAGATAATGGATGGATGGATGGATGGATGGATGGATGGATGGATGGATGGATGGATGGATGGAAGCTGCAGGGAGCCTAAAACATTGGGTCTGTAGCAGAAAATCTTCCCAATTTGACCCTGTTTGAGACCATTGTGTTACACAGTAAAGAAGGCATTACTCATGTCTACAGCCAGATTATTTATATTTTAAATCTCTTTTTTGAGCTTGCAAGTTTTCCCCTTGAGCAAGACTTGTATTACAGAGTCTGTTTTGCTGGTGGAAAACACAAGTGTGGGGTGGGTTGGTTTTTTATGGGCTCAGAAGTCACATAACAGTGAGTTTAGATGTAAGCCGACCTATTTGACACCACACCTTGCCTATGTTGTGAATAATTAGGAATAATACTTACTCTGCAAGCAAGACACATGAACACTGACAATTGCTGTCAGTATCCTTGTGTTTGCTTACTCAAACAATCAATTCATCACATTTTCACACCTTTGACAATTCCCCACCTCTTCCAGCAAGATTGTAGTTTTCTGCTCCGTTTCAGATGGTAGACAGATTTCTGTCTGTTTTTTGTTTTTTTTAGTGTCATTTCTAAAGATGCAATTTCTGTTCGCTAGTCAGTTTTTTGCTGGTAGAACCTCAGTGGGCAGAAGGTTGACACATTTCTAGGTCAGTCCTGTAATAGTTTATAGGATTTTATGTGTGGCATATGGCCATTGATGCCACAGGAGGAAAGTGTTTGTGCTGTAACCAAAAACCTGCTTTCTTCATCATAGGAAAGACACTTCACCCCCCTTGCCTGTTGGTGGTGTTTAGAGGGCACCTCTGGCTACAATGTCTTAGGCTGCCACCATCTGCATGTAAATGACATAATGTAGTATTTGGGAGAAAGAAACATCACACATCAATGATGCACTTTGGTTAATGAACCTAAAGAGAAGACCCTACTAATCTTCCTGAACAAGGTTCAGTGGACTTCACAGTGGCAGTCATCAAACAAATAGTCTCATGTGTGAAAAACTGTAAAGAACCAAACCAAGGGACTAGCAGTGACTAGACAAAATATTGCTCCCTCTTGAATGGATTTTAGGACCCAATTTGTTTCAGTCAGACTTAAAGATAGAAGCTTAAAATGTTCTGTCAGTCTGTCCGTCTATCTATCCATACCATCTACATTAATAATTAATTAATATTTTACCATAGCCATGTTTGACCTAATTAACTTTGCTTGCATGCTTAACAGTTTTTGCAACAATTCCCTGTAGAGGGTTTCATATTGCTTCATAAATCATATTCAATAAAATTAAAGAAGCTTAATCACTAGAGAGAGACCACAGTGGTGAATCAGAAGAAAATCCTGTGTATGATGGGACTCCCCAGGGAAGGGAACTGAGCCAATGACCTGACGTGTGTGATCATCATCTCCAGAGGACTGTAAAAGGAGTGCACATCTTATGAAGGGTCTCCCCACATGGAGGCGAGTTAATCAGAGAGTTGGCTGGGGGTTCCTCAAAGCTGGTAGGAAAGCCAAAATGAATGAGAGGGAGAGGTGAATACTGAGCAGGAAAGATGGGAGCCAGAGCTGGACAATTCTGGCGAAAACCCATCAGAAACTAGTGTGTGTTGTTGGTTGAAGGTTGTTGGTAAGTGAGTTTGGAACATTATTTCCACACGTCATATAATCAGTTCCATTTTCAGGATTCAGAGTTGATCAGGAAATATTATATTTATTAATATCCTTAAGCATTACTGTATGTTTTCCTTTAAAATCTCTGAAGTCTGCAGAAATACTGTTGTGGATTTGAATTTTCTTGATATCATATCAGCGCTGGATAGCTCAATTGGATTTGAACCCAGGCCACACTGGTGGCCTGGGTTCAAATCCAGGCCTGGGCTACACCAACAGCATTCAGTGTAGATCTTTAGGCGAGACCCTTCGCTCTACTGCCTACTTTGTAAGTTGCTTTGGATAAAAGCGTCTGCTAAATACACAAACAAATTTTAATGAAAGTTGTCTTGGAAACTTGTCTGTATATTTTACAGTACTCACTGCGATCTAAAATTGCTCCATACATCATCCACCTCTAGATCCTTGCCACAATTCTAAGGTCCTTCTGGAAGAAAATACTAAAAATCAGAACGGGAAATCCAGTCATGATTTTTTACTGAATGATCCTAAATCACCATGCTGCATATCTGTGATTTCTAATAAGGGATAAACTGTTAAAATACAGTTTCTGTTTTTCAGGTCATTCCTAAACTTAGAACTAAAACAATGATTGTTAAATTTTCTCTGCGAGAAAAAAACTACAACTTATAATATAAAAGACGCATTTTGCTGTACCACAAGTTTTCCACAGATTTACATTGAAACAAAGAAATATGTCTCAAATCTACCTTGTTGAATTTATTGCAAGTTTGTTTAATGAAAATCTCTTTTTTGTTTGATTGAGTAACAAATGTTACATCTAAACATAATTTGTAAGGCAATACTTGAACTAGATGTGTTTTTTTTATATTCTCCATGTTTGTGTAAAGGTAAAGTTTGGTGTGTGCTTAGGGCATAAACAGTTGAAAAAGGTTCTGCAAATCCTCAAGTGTCGCTATCCTGCAACGTTTCGATGCAACACTGCTACAGCACGTCTGAAACAAGTGACTTGGTAATAACCTGGTCTTTAAAGAACTTACTAAAATGAAATTGAGGTAATTTAGCCTTTTGATTTTATATCACTTGTTTTTTATTATCCAAGCTTGTTGCCCTGTTAAAAATTATGCCTCTAAAATTTGAAGGCTTTTGGAAATTGCATTTGGACAAACACATCATCTTGGACACATATGGGACCTGGTTATTTATCAGGGGCTTCCATTTCTATGCATTAGATATCTCAGTTGGCCATTTTGGATAATTTCCCTATTATCATTAACATTGATGCTCACTTTTTGTTTTACTTCATCTATTATTAGTATTTAAATAACTAACTTTTAACTGTTTGCCTTTTAAAATCACCCTAAACACCTACAGTAAAAAGTCTAATTTTCATAAAACAGGAACAATTTAAGTTTGCAGGTCATTGGGTTAATTAGCCAATACAAGTTCCTTGCATGGAGCTAACTAGAAAGCCTGTCACCTCCTGCAAGCCTTGCAGATATCTTCATATCCTCAGGCAGGATTCAGCTGCTATCATTCAGACACACATTCTGACCCCTGACATGGCTACAGGCAACAATGTGGATATGTTTTTGATTGTTATTAAGTGTAGGTGCCAGCTCTGCTGTTGAGCTGCAATTTAGCACCTTGGAATCAATTCAGGTTTCCTTAGTTTTGGCTTGCATTGTAAATGGAGGTTGCATATTGTGTTATTCATATTTAAAGATTTTGCTTGAACTACCTTGTGTTATAACAGACTCGCCTTGCATTCGTGCACCAATTTCAGAATTTACATTTGAATCCAAAGACTGCTGCTTTTAAAGGAACCAATTTTTTTTTCCTTTACCAAAATTTAATTTCCACACAAATCCCACAGCCCTTTACTCTTACTTTACTTTACCCTTTACTCATTTTCACTAAAAACTTTGTAGATGTTGATGTAAATTTTAACAGAAGTGTAAATTTGCTGACAGTACCTTTCTAAAATGTACTGAAAGAGAGCCTGAATGCAAATGTGAACCTGCTATGCTACATTTGTTTAGCCCAGAGAGTTTATTGTACTGAAGTAAAACTCAAGTGTTGAAACAGATGTGATCCATGTTTCTCTGAAGGGACGATGAAATAAGTAGGAACGTTTGCTCTAAAACATTAATGTGACTTAATGTGACTGAATAAGTAGCTCTAAAATGTCCTACTGTGAACTGGCCTCTACCATTTAGATCAACTCAGTGATCCAGTAGATAAAATACATTTTGCTAAAGCTAAACAGCATGAAAATTTATATTTTTTCCATCCGACTGCAGTTTTTGGCACTCTGTTTATTGAGCAGAGGCCCTCCAATCTGATGAAACCGAGGGTTAAGTTGGGTAAATCCTACAGTGTGGGATGCTGAGTGGTTTGCAACAAATGTGATTTTGGCAAAAACAAATATGCTGTTGTTTACATGCACAGAATTTATCATGGGAGATTTTATGCATCCGCATTAGAAAGTTTATGGTTTTGTTCCTGTTTAGTTGATGCAACCGGAACCATGTGTATGTAAAAACGTCTAATCCGGCGAATTGTAAATAATAACTCATAATTTTTTAACAAAGAACATTCGAATTCTGATTGCCAAGCTTTTTAAATATGAATCCAATTTTTACAGAAAAAAACCTGTAAAATAAGAGTTGAGTGAACACTGATATGGATAGGAGGATGGATTGGATGTATCACTTGATTTAAAAAAAGTAATGACTTTAGCAAGCAATTATACCACATCCACTTACCCAACAGTGGAATATATGCTTTTAAAAATTGGGCATTTATGTTGTTGTTTGTTGGGTCAGACACATTTACACATAAACACGTCATGCTGTTGCCATTTTTATTGATACTGTCATTTGCATGTTTTTTTAATATAAAATTGAGCTTGACTGTCATTTTGCTTTTTGGACTTAGGAGTTAAAACTTTGAGTACGTTTGTTCGTCTCCTTGCATGTGCGAGAGCTCTGAAGTGTCACAGTATGTGACAGACTGCTCAACATTATCTCTGCTCCACACACCACCCCACTCTTCATGACCCATTTAACTTTTTTGGAAAGAAACATGTGCATCTAAAACGTCACTCAGGAAGTTTGTGTGTTAGGCTGTGGTGAAGTTATACCGGCCAATTGTCCTGCAGATGTGTTTTTTTATGCTGACAAAGTATATTCTTGCATTCTAGCATGTGAGTATTGAAGATTTGCTGCAATGTCAGCAAAATATTCATGTATTCAAGAGAGTGTACTTCTATGCATTTTAACAAAAAAAAGTGAAGGCTAAATATAAATATAAAGCTGGCTTTTCCAAATAGTAAGTTGCCAAAATATAACACTGGGCTGGAAGAAAACCTGGTACTGGAACAAAGGAACTAAGTCAAAGATATGTTATTTTAAGTGTGCAGCATTTTTTGACAGAGACACAGAAGTTCTTAAATGGCCTAACAGATTTACAAGTATCTAAAGGACGGTAGCAGTGCCAAATTGAGTCTCCATCAAAACCAGTGGTTCCAGGTGAATCCACCGGAAGACAAAAAAGAAATTAGAACATATGAAACAGAAGAAAAAAACTCTCTCTTGCATGTTTTGCCTAAACAAGTGTTTTAAATGGTAAGTTTGCGATTTTATATATTTCAAAGTATGTTACACAAAAGTTCGGTCAGGTAGAACATATTGCAGAAAAAAATAAATCAGTTAAAAGAGGAGAAATCACATAAAGCAAAGTTATTAATGGGTGTCATCAGAATAAAAAAAAAAAACAATAAATCTTTGTCTTGTTTTTTTACATCGTAGGTCGAAATCCTCCATAAGGATTGTTGAACAAAGAAAAACAAATTCAAAGTAGCAAAATCTTTCGTTTTTGTCAGTTTTAGTTTTTTGTAAATGTTTATAGTTGAGCTGAGACTAGCACATGGGTATAAGAGATTGATGTTCACATACAGACTGAGACAGCAGTGGATAAATCCGAAGGGCATGGTGACAGTGGGGATATTCAAATTAGGGGCTGCATGCAGCTCTGTAGTCGGCACACGCAGAATAAGTAATGGTCCAACCTTTGACTGAAGTTTAATTGGAAATATGCATATAAGCAGGAGTATTTTATTTCACCAAATGAAAAGTTGGTCTGCTTTTGTTTCAGTTCAGACAGTCTCTATTTGTACTTCTCTGAGTTTTTCTGTCTTTTTCTTTGTTCCCCCACATATCACTGCATTTTTGCGCTTCCACCTTGATTCTTAATATTTTACCCTCCGCCTGACCGCTGTGGACTATAAGAGGATTAAAACCCATGCAGTGTGTATATATTCACCGTCACTGTCAGTAGTCAGAGTCAGAAGTTGTTTAAAAAAGTGAGTTGCTGCTGATAAATTTGAAATAATTTATTTCAGCTGAGTGAAAATTATTCCTTTCTTTAAATGTTAAATTCCAACATATTTTAAAGCATTGGTTTTAAAGAGAGAAAAAGAAAGAATAGTGCTCAGTGCCTTTGTTGAAGGCAACATTGCTGCCCTTTTCCTTTACTATTCTGCAGCACGTGCCTCACTGATGAGTTTTTGTGTGGTCTTCAGTGTGGCCGAATGTGGAGGATTTGTCATGACTAGCGTTGGTAGCTCTATTTAAACTAAACATCAAAAATTACATTCTTCAAGTGCTTTTGTCCTGCAACATTTATTTGTGTCCTGCTTTTGTACACTGGAGTCAAACTGTTGATTGCCTTCCCAGCATACAGTAATGTTTTACAAGGTACTGCTAACGAGTATTTGGTTCCAGTGTGTTATATAAAGCATAAAGTAATATATTCAGACCTGCTTTAGTTTGAAATTATATTGACCTTAATTCACTCACGTTATTCACTCACAGCCACCACATCCTTTGAAGAAGGAGCAGCAGTCACACTGATCTCAAGGTGTTCATAAAACACAAGAAATCTTCTTGTAAATGCAATTTAAACTTTAAAGTGTTTCCAAGCAGCGTACACAGTCTGCTCCATTTGGACCATTTCATTAAGCATCACAGACAAGCCTTGGCTAAAGAAGAAATGCTTGATCTGTATTTTATTGCATCATTCAAGTAGAGCTGACATGTGTTAATGCAAATCTTATAATATTAAAAAGCATCTTCCTTTCTATGGAGTAAGATCGCTGTCAAAAAGGTGGGTCCACAAGTCTAACATTAGCATACGTATTTATATGTCAATAAAGTTCTTGTACCCAAAAGTCTAGTTTTTATGAGAGCATGAATCTTAAAGCTGTGAGTAAAAAGTCTTATGAATACCACTCGACTACCAGCTCTTCCTTTCTCTATGGACACAAATTCAAGTTTGAATAAACACATTGTTACGCTGACGTCACAGGACGGAGTAATCGATCCGCGATCACATCAAACCCAGCTTGCTCCAAGTATAAAGATGGCGGAAGACAGTGGACCGAATGGAGCGACAGCCTCAGGTGAAGCAACACAGGTACGATCAATATATATCTCTATAAAACAAGAGGTTGCTCCTTCTAAAAAGTTGAATTTGTGTCCACAGAGACAGGAAGAGTTCGTAGTAGTAAAAATGAAAGTTGTATTCATAAGACTTTGCACTCAAAGCTTTTAGATTCATACTCCCATAAAAACAACTAAAAAGAACTTACAAATACGAATAGGAATGTTACAGTTGTACATACACCTTTTTGACAGCCATCTTACCTTTCAAAGTCTTTGATATTCATCCATCCCTCCACTACGAAAGGCTCCATTTAAAGCTATAAGGGGGAACATTAGAGAAGAACAGATCATTTTTTTCTTTGTGAGACTTTGTTACTACCCACTTTTAAATGCATCACCCATAACTTAGAAATAAGATTTTTAAACTTCACTATCACAGGGACTGTTGTCTTTACACTGTGCTATATTAGGCTGTCAGCCTGCTAACGTACAACCTTGATGAGAAGAGGGGAGTTTTGTCTTTACTGGTATTAAACATTCTAGGACTTAAATATAATCTAAGCCCTAGGATTTTAAATTGGAACCGTCAGCATTTTAACAATACAGTCTTCACTTCATTCCCGTTTATCACAGTTTTCTCTGCTTAACTGAAAAAAACAGCTGGCTATATGATGCCTTACTTAATTTATCTCTTACACCTATAGCTGTGCTTCAACATGCGATAAAACAGCTGATGTTCTACCTTTCAGCTGGTTCAGTAATTTGTGTAAAGTTAAAAGTTAGCACAGATGATGAACATTAACTTAGCCGGCGTTTCATCATCCAGACTATCTGAACAAACTCACTGTAGAGGAGACCAAAAAAAATAGGTCAACAATGTGTTTCTGTTGGTTTTTGCTGCACAACACAAGGCTGAGTTGACAAGTATACTTCCCTGGGTGTCTTACCCCAGGTGATTAGCACCAAAGGCAGAAAATCTTCAGATTTAAAGTTAATCAATAGAGAAAATGCCCATCAACACTTGTCAATAATTTCTATATGACTTAAAGAACAGCAAGTTTTAACATCCAGAAGCTTTTAAAGGGTAACATTTTTTAGTTTTGTTTGTTTCGTGGCTGGTATCGATCAAACGTATATATTTCCATTTGTTTCAGATAGTTGCCCTAATTTTGTTTTCTGCATGTACTTATATCTTTGTGTGAAAAAAATAAAACCTGACAGCTTTGCTACAATATTCAGAGGTAAGACAAATCAACAACAAAAAGTCAAGCAACTGATATTCCTCCACTATTTTCTTACTCAACATAAAAATATGGAAACGTTCTAATCTGTGAGATGTGTGCAATACATAACTTATATTTGTCATGGTGTTAAATAAGAATTAAATACAAAACAACTTATAGCTTAGATCAATAATATTAATATTAGTTTTTTTTTATGTAGTTATAATTTGTTGGAAAGCCGCAGCCGTGTTTATCAAGAAGAACACAATAACAAGGGAAGATCCCTTAGCCCTACTACTAATGCTGACATTTACAGTCTCCTAGTATCTCTCCTCTCAGGGATATAACAAATCAGCACCAAGAAAAATGGAGCGCTATTTTACATTGGCTGCTTTGTGAATAATAGCCAAACGTGTGTCAGTTAGCTTTGTATTCCAGTTTTCCAATATGCATGTTGTTTTGAGTATTTAAGATATGTTCTTTAAAAATCCATGTTACATTTTTAAAATTATTCACACATTTGTTGATATTGTTTGCTCTGTTTTCATATAAAAATTAACTTATATATAAAATACCCAATACTTTCCAGCTACTCTTATCGATGCTTTTATTACAGTATGCTTTATTCACATCACCAGGCTAATATACTGTATTGCACATGTTTATTGCAAGAATGAGTAAAATTCTGCTTCTTCAACAACAAACAAAAGTGTATATAGCAACATTAGTGTTCTGTGTAATTTCTACCACTAGCCCAGAGAAGTTTTCTATTACGCGGCATCATACATCTTTAACTATACCAATGGAACAGCTCTGGATCTTAAAACAATCTATTTAGAGCAAAAGGATGAGTTTATCTCTGGATTTAAGCTTTGCAAACCTCTGACACTCGACGGCCTATTAAAAGGATACGAATACAGAAAGTATAGTTTAAAAAGGTTTATTTTAATCATGTATCGATGAGTAGCAAACGAAGGAATCACTTTAATGCATGAGTATATGCACTTGAACTGATGTGTGTACATGTAATGTTTGGGTTATTTGACCTTGAAATGTAATGATTAATTTACGCCTCCACACGTTCACACAGAGGTCATTAAAGGTCTTTTTATGATGTTTTCAACATCCCAGTACCATCTGAAATGTTTATTATTATAAATATAAAGATATTTATAATAAAATGTGGATATTTGTATAATAATTAGTTTGTGAAAACTCTTGAAAATAGAAGAATTGTAAAATTATTGGTTTTCACAAGGGGCCACTGATAATTTTCTAACTTTATATGTTGATTGTTGCTTTTAACAGTCATCTGTGAAATTTCACCCCTAAACGGAGTTCCCATCATACTTTTTGTATGGTTATTAAGTTTGATGATATGAGTTGGTCATTAAACCTCAATAAGCCAAAGCGTCACATGTGTCACCACATTCCCTGAAGTTTCGATCTATTCGTTGCAATTAAAGCTGCGTGGAACAATCGCGTTGCGCTGCACTCATCAAAGCACAAGTTAAGCACCCCCCTGCCTTGGTATTATCACCCTTAAGAGTCACAGGTGTAATACTTTTTCATTAAATGCTGGCAAGTGTAGCCTTCACAGCAATCACACTTAATATTGTATGTTTAATCATAAAAGCTAGTCAGATCTCAAAACTGCAAAAAGTTGTGTTTATGGGAGATGCAGGAAGGAAATATTTTCCACTGTTGTCAAGGAAAGTGACAATAACACTAACCCTAAACCATTTTTCTACAATTGATCCTTTTGTTTTCACATCTATCATGGTTTACCATAAGCACAACATAAATGTGTAACTGCTTTATATGTCATTTATTTTGAATATGGAGAAAACACATGGAATGATCCAGATGGGCTCTATAGACCAACAATGTATCAGCAGATTCAGGGTAAAATATTAATTATTGAGTCTTATGCACCCTGGACAAATCTTTGTTGGCATTATAATGATCTAAACCTTCTTAATTAATTTCAAATAATCTTATTATTACAGTGTGAATTCCCAGCATCTTGTCTGAAAGCACTGAAGAGACGAATGGTCAAGTCCCTTCAATCAAACATCCTGATTATATTTCATTTACAAATACACAAACTAAAATCATCATTTTATTTTATTAAGTCATTGGCTTGCAGCATTTACTCCTAAAAAAGAATTTAGCTGCTCCTCCTTAATGTTGTCACTGATTGCATAGAGTTTGCAACAAAATCTCACACTTAGGAGGCACTTTTATGAACTGCTTAAACTTGTTTTGGATCTTATTCTTTTCTTTGATTAATAGTTCAAGTGTTTTAGGTTTAAGGTTTAATTCTTCTCTTCATCATCCTAATATTTCAGAAGTTGGTACTCCTTTTACAGTTTTGGGTGTCAAACTGTGCTTTAAATTTGTTCTTCACCTTACTCTTTATTCCAGTATCAGAAACCCTTTTTATCTTACCCCCAGCAAAGATGGACACACACACACAAAACAAGTGGGATTATTGACCTCTGACTTGGACTCGCTCTGTTTGGACGTTCCATGTTCTCCATACATGCGTTCTATCAAGGGGACTTGCCCAGTAGTACAAAGCAGACAAAATTTACTAAATATGTATTATTGAATAAAAGGCCTTACATGATAAAATAAATGGGTGTTGACCAATGCAGCTTTCAGATCTGGTTAGTAGTTATTGACTTCAGTATATTTCTCTGCTGTACCTTGTTTTTCTCTTCTGCAGTGGTATAAACTCTTAACACACTACAGTTGTCAGGAGAAAATAGTTTGTGTTATGTTTAAGAATCTGCTGTCAAAACCACATGCTCAACTGAATGTTGTGTCTTTCTGAGTGCTGCAGAACTGAAAGAAATCTTTTTTTACTGCTTAAATCCCTGCTTGCTGTAACTGAACTCGCTTTGACACAAATTTTGAGTTCAGTTTCAGTTGCTCTTGAATAAAAACCTCCTAGAAAACGTAAAACACTGCTATGAAAAACTGAAATCTTTGTCTGTGGCCCACAGAAACAAAGAGAAAGTGTCATCAGTTACCTTCTGACGCTCTCTCTGGAACCTAAACATTAGGTCAAAAATCTTGGGGTAATACTAGATTCTGACCTGAACTTCAACAGCCACATCAAATCAGTAACATCAGCCTTTTACCATCTTAAAAACATTGCCAGAATCAGAGGAATAGTCTCTAAACCAGACCTAGAAAGACTTATCCATGCTTTTATCTCTAGCAGGTTAGACTACTGTAACGGCCTGCTCACTGGGCTTTCTAAACGGGCTTTAAGACAGCTGCAGAACATCCAGAATGCTGCTGCTCGAGTTCTGACCAAAACCAGGAAATATGACCACATTAGTCCAGTGCTCAAGTCTCTGCACTGGGTTCCTGTCACTTAAAGAATAGACTTTAAAACAGCCTTGCTTGTGTACAAGTCTCTTCATGGTTTAGCCCCAAAGTACATATCTGACATGTTAGAGCCATATGAAACAGCCAGGACTCTGAGAACCTCAGATAGTGGCCTCCTGCTGATGCCCAGAGTCAGGACCAAACCAGAGGAGGCTTCATTCCAGTTTTATGCTCCTAAAATCTGGAACAGTCTTCCTGAAGAGGTGAGACAGGTTTTAACTCTGCCGTTGTTCAAATCCAGGCTGAAAACAGCCTTATTTAACTGTGCAAATAGCAACTTTGCTGGCGTTCTCGCTCATATCCTGTCCTGTCCATGTTGGCCGACGCCCGTTTTTACTGAGTATGTTCTCAGCCCTGCTGGAGCTCACATTAAGGGTTGCTAGGCAATGACTGCCTTTTTGCATGGCTGTCATTCCCACACCTGTAGTGGGGATGCTGGTGTGCGCTTCCTGTGGAGACACTCTCCAGGTGGAGGATGGCCTCCTCCCCTATCGGGGGTGATAGTGACCATGGTCACAGATCCTGCACGAGCAGGAGTCTTGCTGCAGGAGATACGGACTCTCCTCGACAAGGGGGTCCTTCAGTCCCTCTGTCCAGGAGAATGGTTTGCATCCATAGAACTCAAGGATGCATACTTCCATGTCCCGATCCACCCGGATGTATCTGCGGTTTGCCTTTAAGGGCATGGTTTATGAGTTAGTGGTTCTGCTATTAGGGCTTTCCCTAGCCCCTCGGATTTTCACCAGGTGCATGAAGGCGGTCTTAAGGCCTCTGTGCCTGTCGGGCTTGAAGATTCTGCCGTATCTGGATGACTGGCTCATCTACGCCCCTTCCTCTGGAGATGCTATCCTGGTCACGTCTAGGCTCCTGGCCCATGTCAGAGAACTGGGGATGGACGTGAACCTTCTGTCTGAAGAGTTCTCTGATCCCCTCACCGTGGGTGGACTTTATCGGCATGGCCTTGGATTCTCTGGCCATGGTGGCATGACTGACTACGGACAGGGTGGGCAGGATTTTGTCCCTGCTCCAATCCTTTCCCGTAGATGTGACACCCCCTGTCCGACTGTGGCTGAGGCTGTTGGGTTTGCTAGTGGCAGCCTCAGTGCTAACCCCAATGGGGCTTCTTCATCTACGGCCTTTGCAGACGTGGTTCATCGGCATTCGCATGTACCCCTGGTTGCTTCTCGATGCAGTAAACATTGCCCCCTGTGGTTTTCCCTATCAGAGTCCGACGCACCACTGGGGATGGATGCCTTGGCACACAACTGGCCGGCCGGTCTGCAGTATGCTTTTCTCCCGTTTCCACTAATTCTACCCACTTTCCACCGTATGAGGTCATCATCCCTGAGGGTTCTGTTTGTGGCGCCCGAGAGGCCCCTCAGGGTTTGGTTCACATTGCTCCTCAGACTGTTGGACGGGGAGCCGTGGCGTTCCCGCCCAGGGTGGACCTGTTTTCCCAGCTGGAGGGGAGGGTTTGGCATTCGTCTCCGGGCCATTTAAACCTCACGGTGTGGCCCCTAAAGGGGCTGGGTTGCCCTTGACAGGTCTCGCGCCCTCTGTGCTACGGACGCTACAGAATGCCAGGGTTCCTTCTACAGTGTCGACCTATGCCTGCTGGGAACGGTTCTTAGCATGGTGCGTGAGCACCGGGATTTCGCCAGTTTCATGTCCTCTGCAAGAGGTTCTGAGGTACCTGCAGGTTCTATTGGATGCTTGTCGGGCGGCATCGACTCTGAAAGTACACGTTGCAGCCATATCAGCCAGCCATGACTGCATTGATGGCAGAAGAGTGGGGGCTCACTATTGGGTGTCTCAATTTGTCCGGGGTGCCAGACGGCTGTAACCCCCAGTACGACGTCTGGTAGCGTCATGGGACCTCCCCCTGGTGTTGAGGGCCTTGAGTGGGCCGCCTTTCCGATGGTTTGAGCTTCACTTAGGCTGGTGTCCCTCAAAACAGCTTTTCTCTTGGCCGTTGCTACTGCAAAGCGGGTCGGTGAGCTCCATGCCCTCGCCGACTCCCCTGCCTGCCTACGTTGGAAGGCAGGTGGCTCTGTGGTGACATTGTGGCCAAATATTGCCTTCCCAAGGTGCTGCCCCCGGGCTATGTAAATACTGCCATTCAGCTGCGGGCGTACTGCCCTCCTCCGTTCCAGTCAAAGGAACAGAGGTTGGCACACATGCTGAGCCCGGTCAGGGCCCTACAGCTGTACATTGTCGCGACAGGTAATATTCAACAATCTGACCCGCGGTTTGTGTGCTATGGTGGGCGGAGCAAGGGTCGCGCCTTTTCTAAAGACAGACTGTCGCATTGGGTCATTGAGGCCATCGTGCTGGCTTATGGGTCTGTGGGAACAACTGCTCCATCTGGTGTTGTTTGCAATTTGACCAGGAGTGTGTCTACGTCCTGGGCGGCAATGAGGGGCGTGCCACTGGGGGACATCTCTCCGGCCGCGTCATGGGCGACACCATGCATGTTTTCCCGCTTCTATCGGCTCAATGTGGGACAGGAGTCCTCACTGGCGTTGGCTTTCCTGCCTCTAGCTGCGGATTCTTGAGGTGGTGACTTTACTGGCATGAGTCATCCAGTCTGTTAACTGCACTGGCAGTCAGGAAGGAATGAAACAGAACATAAGTTACTGAAGTAACTAGGGTTCTGTGAATTGCTGGATGACTGCCAGTCATTTTGGTCACTCAGGAGACCGTACGTAGCCCTTTGCGTGCTATTTATAGACTTCCGCACAGGGGTGCTACGTGTCAAGTGTGTGACTTTGTTGACATTAAGACTCGACCTGCGCGGATCGTGAGGAGACATATCCACTCTGTTAACTGCACTGGGAGTCATCCAGGAATTCACAGAACCATAGTTACTACAGTAACTTACGTTGTTGCTTCTTACTTTTTCTTTGGGTCAGTGTTTGGTTAACTTCAGGGAGACTTAAATTATTCCTAATCAGTAAGGTGCTTCACCAGGAATTCATCACAATGCACTACACACCAAGCTGTGCACCATTGTTTGTTATGCTACTATGTGTTTTAAAATCCGTTCTTGTATGAATCGTGCAAGTCACACTTTCATCTTTTCAACTAATCACAGGATAAAGCAGTAGATGGTGCATACGTAAGTGTTTTTATGACCTTTAAAAATTTTACTAACAGAAAAAAATAATCAAACATTTGTTCTCTTAATAGTATAATAAAAGTAGCATATTAGAAAATCTTAACAGATGTTTTTTTTATAACAAGTCTACTTTGGTAGTCCTGCTTTTAACATTTACTTATTTCCAACTATAATTTTTGTGGTAGGTTATTTTTTTTCATTAGCCTCCCTGTAAAAAGACCTAAATATAAACTTTAGGTTTTGTACAAATATTACCTGGCTTGAAAATTGTTTTTTTCTGTTCACTTATAATGTAAATACATCAAAGTGAAGGTGTTTTCTATTAAAGAAGCAATCCACTGTTTAATTATATCCTCAAAGGTTTCTAGAGGCAGCTGACTCATGGCACACAGAATGCTAAATAATTATCATGGAGTGGCTTTTAATAACGCTCATAGGAGCTCGTTTTTTGTGATCCCACACCTTTCACATACCCATCCCCCAAGGAATCAAAGTACACTTAGTCTCCATTTCAGGTCAGGAAATAAAAGGCATGTCTTTAATCCCTGTGGTGAGTTTTCATCGATGCTACCTTTGTTTATAACCTCAGTTTCAAAGTGTGTTTGATTGTGACTGCAAAAGGTTGTGTTGGCAAAAATGCAAGTTCCCTCCTCTGTGAGTACGTGTAATTTTCAATGCAAGGCAGCTGAGCCGAAATGTTCACTTTGCTTCCCTTCCTGCTAACACATTATACAGTGATGTGTGCCTATGTTCTTTCCTGCAGATATGATTTAGAGGTTATTATGGAGGGACACGAACAAGAGATTAAACAGGACAAGAGAATAGTGAGGGAGATGGAGGAAACAGAAATAATAACCTACTAAAGAGAAAACATGGGTGAAGGAGCTATAATGACCCAGAAAACAACTTGGTCTAGAATATTTCCAATTTCAATTCATCACCTCTATTACTTCTTTGTCCTAATGCGTAGTTTAATATTTTGTGTTTTTATTTTGATTTTCTTTCCCTGTTACCAAAAAACAAAACCTAGTGCTTTTCAGTTTTTTACAACCCCCATGTCTACTTTTCTTTTGGAAGATAAACAATCTAGCACACAGTCCCACTGGAAAGCCATTTCGTTTTGCCTTATATTTGTCAGGAAACAGAAACCCTTTGTGAACTTTTACACATACAATTTAAATGTTTACTCAAATGCCTCTTCATAAATATTATAATAATAAAAATAAATTTAAAGTTTATAATAGTAGTGAACTGCGTTTTGTGTAGTTAAAACTGCCTTTTCTGACGTCAGATTTTAATTTGGTCGGCAGTCTGAGAGTTTTTTTTTCTGGTATGCTTAAAACTAAACAAAACTGAACATGTGGTCTGTTGATGCTGGTAAAATCACAGTTTAGCCCTTTGCTCCAACCTTAAGCCATGGGCCATGGCATTAGCACTAACATTAGCCCTTGAAAGTGTTGTAGTGTGACACAGTAAATATCCTAAATACCAATAATGTTAAATTAGCAGATGGCATGGTAGAGCAGTGTTTGAAGATGATGCCTTGCAGCTCTATATTATGTACCAAAGTGTTGCTGTGAATTTTGGTAGCTGGATGTGGTAGTTATGCAGTGGGGAGGTGTAGCGTGATGCACAGGGAGAGTGAGGGAAAGGGAAGGAGGTGAGTGAGTGAACGTGTGTCTCTTCCTCTCCCTCCCTCTGTTCGTTCTCTAAGTATCTCACTTCTGTCATCATTTCGATCATAAGATTGTCTGTAAGCTGTACAAAGCAGGGAGCAGAAAGGGTAAACAAAGAAGGGACCAAGACCGAAGAAAATGATTGGATGAGTGGGATGTGATCCAGCACTGTACTGGAACAAGAGAAAAAACAAAAACACACTGGACTGTAAAGGAGAGAGGAAGAGGAGGGATTTAGGTAATGCATCAGAGCAAAGAGAATAGAGCACATGCAGGTAGGGTGGCAAAACTTAGCTTTCAGAAGAAACAAGTAAAGACGAAACATTTTTATAGCCAACAATAGAAGGGCAGATAAAACAAGAAAAGATACAAAGAAGGAAGAGAACCAGATCTAAAGAAAACATCTGAAGATACTTTGGGACAAAGAAGATGCATAAAGTGGAACGTGTAATGAAGATGGTGAAGAGGATGTCACCCAGAAAGAAGAGGAGAGAAGGAGCAAGAGGACCAGGGAAGCTGGAGAGTCCAGACACACTGTGTGATGAACTGTGCCGTTTCAACCTCTGCGTCTCTGGTGAGTCTGCAGCTCCACATGTGTGAGGGTAAGGTTGATTTTTACACCCAGTGAATATGTTGAATCTCTGAAGTAGTTCGAGTTTTGTTTTCTTTATATGTTAGCCTCCATGGTCTCCTGACTGAAAAAAAATATTGGTCTATTAATGTGTTGTTGAAAAGTTTAAGAACTTATTTATGTCTCGCTTCTTTTTACATCTTTCACTCTGTTGAACTGAACTGGTGTTTGAGTTGCTAAAGGCTGAAAGCTTTCCAGTATCTTTTAATCTTTCCTTTGGCTTGAAAAAAATCCGTCTCTGCCTTGTCTCTAAAAATAATCTCCTGTATTTCTGGAAATATTAGCATTACATGCAGAAAACATTCTTTGTTCTATTAGTGTTTGATAGTAAAGGTGGAAAACGTATTGTTAGTCATTTTTTCTGTTATTTATTATCGAAAAGGATTTCTGGTTCAATAAGGTCTGTAAGAGACTTTTTTTTTGGTTTTGGGCTGACCTAGGGAAAAATCCAAGTTTATTAATTCTATTAAACTGAATTATTGTTGTCTTAGTGACCCCATATATTCGATTGGTTTTACCAGTCAATAGCCCTACCCAAAGAGTTGCTCAGGACAAACATTCACCAACCTCCTTTCACCATGTAACTGTTTTTAATTGTGGTTCAGCTAGATGCTTGTGGAAATCCCTAAATAATTGTACAAGTAGAAGAAAATTCAAGTTTGTATGCAAACATCAAAATATTGCATCCACTCAGACTTGAGTTTTAATTCAGACTGGGTAAAGTGGTTATTAACGGATGTGTTGCTTTGTCTTGAAGATTTGGGTACAATTTCATAGTTTGGGGAAGTGGTAGTGCAACATGTATTAAATTAGGTTGTGACTAAATACTGTATCTTAAATTATATAGATCAGTATGCCTGGAAGAAACATTTATTGGTACATACCTTGAATTTATTCACCCTGTTAGCCCAGACACTATGTGTACCCATGCACAAACTGTCTGTTTTCACTAGTATTCTTCTAGTCTGCCAGAATGACTTTCATCTTTGGTATTTATGAACATAAACCATTTTTTTAGTTCACAAATAAAAAACAACGGTTTTATTTTTAAACCCCTTAAGTTCTGCCTCCCTTTGCTTGGGTTCTCCATAACCACCACCGTACTCGTGACACTGGTCGGAAGTTTGAAACCAAGGCGGATATAACAGTAGAAAGTGATGTTGATAATACCAGAAATGCAATAATTAAACAGTACTTGCTTGATTCACTGGAAATAAATGCAATGCTGTATCCATTTCCTTTTGTTTTTCCAAACCTCTGATAGACTGCATGTAACACCTATTTCTGGTTTGGAGATTCTGACAAATAAATATGTTGCATAAACATATATAGAAGGTTATTTTAAATCAACATACTTTTGGATATTGTTATATACTTAAAATATAGGTAAACTTTTATTGAAGACCAAAAGTCCATAACTATACTGAGATCAAACTTAACCTTAACTACGAAATATGCGAATTATGCAAAATACGTTTTATCTATATTGAAATTTTATACATCTATTAATTCATTGGGACTACAAATTAGTTCTTAGCTGTTTTAGATTTTACTGGATACCTCATGTTCTTTTTTAGACAGAGTTCTGCTTTTTGTTTCTTTTTTTAACCTTCTTTGATCAGGAAAAAAAAACAGCTCAGTGCTAAAAAAAATCATGAGAATCTGGGACAAAATTCTTAGATGTAGTCTTAGGTGTGATAAAGGAAAGCAAAACCTTTTACTTTCAATCTCCCTTGTATTTACTGTTCATTAAGGGATATTTCTAATCAGTTAGCAGTTATGCAGCAGCTTCAGACAACAAACCATCAGAACAAGTATTGTATGAGCACAAAGAAAGGTCCATTTGGAAAAAAAAACGAATAAGGATGGTTCAGAACATGTTCTTTCTTCTCAGTACAAAGAGGTTCCTTTGCCTTCTGTAGACAGATACAATGATTTATTGATGTTAAAACAGGTCCATACAAAATTCCATCACTTGGGGAAGTGAAAATAAATAAATATAAAGGGGGGGGAAGATTTTAGTAGGGTAAGAGATTTTTTTATAATTCAAGCTTTAGATTACCTTAATTACAAAACCTAATCTGTCCTGTACTAGAAATGACTAATGAATATACAGAATTATTCTTTGGGACCATTTTGGATTTTAAAGGAATTACCTTGGATCAATGTATGTACTGTGCAGGGATTCAGGCTTAAAGGAAATAAACCAGAAACAGCTTTATGAAGTTTTGCTTAGTAGATCATGTTTTCAGATGAGGTCAAGCATTAGTTGTTTCGACAATGATGTTTGTAAATTATATAATGATCTTTTGTGAGAATAAACAGCAAGTTAAAGATTGGAGGCTGGAAAGATGTAAGTATGCTTTAATGTAGCTCATAAATACTTTAAGTTCATGAATTGATGTAAAAAAAAAACTAACAAGTTGCTTGTTTTATACATTTTTAACTATGTCACCTCACACAGACAAATAGGAAGAATCAGTTGTTAACCAAAACTTAAACAGATTTATCTGCTCTGTCACAAGTGTGTTTTTCTGCCAAATAAAGGGACATTTGTAGCCCAGCAGGCTGTGATAAGTGCCAATAGGGCCTATTTTGAGCTAGATATTGTAAAATATATGGCTACTTCTGGGAAGTGTAAACAAACACAAATGTAGGTCTCCTCTGAAAGATGTTGAGGGGCATTACCCATTCACTGGAGAGCACTTTACTCCAGTTACAGCATCTTTGCTCTTGTTTGATTGTGCTTTTTTTTTGTGAACATTTTCCAGAATAAACACTAACAGACCAAGACCTCTTAATTGGCTGTTGCCTCTCTGGAGATTAAGAATCCCACAGAGGATTTTCTAGGCCGGACGAACAAAGAAAAAGAAAGATCAGCTTCAAATACAGGGAGAAAAATAACTAAAAAAATCAATGCTGACTCTGTAGAGTGTGAAATACTTTAGATTTCTAAAGTTAAATGAATGAAAACTTATTTGCGTGATCCATTCAGTGATCCTTGTCAGCTAAAGCTTGTCAGGCACTTTCTACCCAACCAAGTGCACTGACAGAAGGTGACAGCTACCTTGTAAGATAATATGAGGGTAGAAAAGTCGTCAGCTCCTTAAATTATCTTTAGACACCCAGGGCATGTGTGAATGTCACTGTTAAGCATTAAATCTATTACAGGCAAAAAAGCTAAGTGAAAGAAAATACCAGACAGCCCTGGAAGCACAAGTTGGTAACAACTGAAATTTAACATCAGTAAAATAGCTGAACCATTCCCATTTGAAACAGAAAACAGTTTTTTAAAATAGTGAAATAGAAAGTAGGAAGCACCTTTTTCCTAAAAGATTGTGCTGTATTACCTGATGGGGCTATTTTTACCACTGAAGTGACCTAGTTTTTACCTTAGGGTTCCACATGGCTGATCATATCTTGGAACTGATACTTTCTGCTACATCACTACTTAGCATTAGTTGGTTTAAGCATCATCGTTAAACCCACAGAGCATGTGCTGGTGTATGTTGTTGACATTTTCATGATGCTGAGGACGTTTTTCTATCTTGTCAGATGTTAGGGTGGATGTCCCATTGGGTTTGGAATCCATGTATAGTTATTGTATCATATCAGGGAAAAAACAACGTTTAAGATTTCACAGGTCACAGTGTCTTTAAATACCCTCGTGAAAAACATTAAAGGTTAAATTTATTAGGAAAATTCCCTCACATTTTCCACCTCCAATCCTCTCAAAGCTTCTTCATTCTGCTTCCCCACTCATTGCTAGTCCTAGTGCTCTCTTTGTTGCCCTGTTGTTCTCTCTCTCTCATTCACTTTAATCACAGCAGTTTTGTGTGGGTACATGAATCCTTCTCTACCTCTTTTCAAAACTCAGTAACAAACTCCAACTTTGTAATCTTTTTACCTACTAATGCTTTTTTATAAGGGTTTTGTACATTTTTAAATATAATTACAGCACATCAATATGACTGAGAGTTTGGGTTTATGGCAAAAAAATAATTGATAACAATCTTAAAAATTGAACAATCGTGTGATGTTAGTTTTTAGATCCAAAGTAGTGTTTCTTTATTTATGAGTTCTATATTTGATAAAAAAGAGGTGTAGAAGGTATAGACAGTAGAAGATGCAGATTGCTTAAAGGTGGGTATTGTCTACCGTTACAATTATAGTCCACTTAAACTTCGAAACCTAGACTTTTGCTCAGTCTATGAACACATAACCGGTTATTCCCGAAAGCATAGACATTGACTTCAGCCGCATGTAATTCCATAAGAATCAATCGCTTATAAATTCTTGGTGAGACTTGTACTGCATAGAATACAGATATCTGATATATGATTTAGCTTAGAGAGAGAACATACTTCATTATGTTTGCTAAATCTCCTCTGCAATTGCTGTTTGTTATATAACTTTACCTTTACTGGCTGTATTTCAGATGGATTTGTCATTTAATTAAACACTCACCACACACTTTTAGATGGAAAAGGCCAATTGTCTGAGTCTGGGTGCTTGACAGGCCTGAAGCACATTATAGAGTCTGAACAGTAAACCTCATTAGTTTAGAGGGACAACAGGAAAACAGATAGCCATCACTTTAGAAATGGCACAGCTGACTCACCAGTCCTTGACAACAAAACTGGCAATTTGCTCCAATTTTAAATTGCCTGGGTTAAAGTACGGATGGGCTGGAGAAGACCCATAATAACTGTGTCAAACCAGGAAGGTTATATTTGAATTAATCTATGATAAAATATTGCCAGGATATATTATCAGATCAAGCCAATAAACCTAATAATGATAAATCCGTTAAATCGTTTTCCAACACATTCTGGCAGACAAAAAACAATTTCAGGAAAATTGAATGCCTGCCATCTGTTGACCATAATACGATATTTCCTCTCCTTTGATTTGCCAGATAAATTGGAAATTTGCTTCCTCTTGGAAAGCCATCCGATCAGATTGGTTGGCTAATTTAACCTCCTGTGCAGAGACAGGTGGACTCTAGCCCGACTGATCTCAGTGTCTGTTTTAGGGGAGCAGCCAAACCTGTCAGTGACTATTTATTTAAATACCTGTTCAACATTAGCATCTGGGTTAGATCACATCATCTTTTGTATTTACAAAAAAAAAAAACTGTAGCAGATCATAGATCTTGTTATTAGATGGCAGGGTAATTTAGAAAGGAAATAGTTGCCGATAATAATGTTAAATAAAATATTTTTTTTTGTGTATTGTAATGACTACTATGGTTACAGTTATATGCTGTTTACCTATTTAATTTTTTTAGATTGACCATTACAAAAATGTCGGATGAGAGAAGTTCTCTATCTGATGACTAATAGATAAGAGTTGATCAAGTTTTACTACATGCTTTTTTCTGTAACATGAATAATACTGACACTACTGTACTCTGTCGATAAAAACAAAATTAACAGGATATGTCAGCTGTCGAGTTAATGCAGGCTGGAGGACCAACACCTACTAGTGTAACATATTATGAAAATGTTTCTGTTTAAGTTACTCGCCACTTTGGGAAAAGACTCTTTATAAAATATGTGTGTGTGTCAATATAATAGGAGACTGACCGTATTGAGGATAACCTCCATAACTAACGTCAATTTGTGGGGGAAATTGTTTTTAGACTACGGTGTTGTTTTAGTACTGCTAGTAAAGTTTGCTTGTAAATTGTTAATAAATTGGATTTTCTTTTGCCATTTTAAAACTATTAATGGTCTGGTGAGAAAAAACATAACCAGAGTTATGTGTTTTGGCACAAAAGGCACCGACTGCCTTTTCTTTCACACTTCTCTGTAAAATATTTCAAAGATGAAAAAGTTTACCTGAACAATTATTGATTGATTTTATGTCTAATTTTACATACAGGAGGAGCTATTTTCCCTACTCATATGTTGTTTCATAGTCTGTTCTGGTTTAGATTCTTCAGTGTTGGTCTAAGTTATTTCATTGTAGTACTTAATCCTAGTCTCCTCCTGTCTTGGTTCAGTCATTGTTTAGTTCCATCTTGTTTAAGTTTAGTTGTTTTTTTAAATTAGTGTTACACTTTGCTGTTCCCCCTGTGATCCTCAAGTTCCTCCTCCTGTTGCCCTTTCTCTTCCTTAGCTTGCCTCCCTATTATAACTTACAGCTGCACTCGTGTAGTAATCAGTTCCTAGCTGTTGTACCACCCCTCACTCTCCCAGTATTTAATCTCTCCTGATTCATCTACTCAGCGTATCTTCTGTGGTCATCTTTCTCGTCTCTGTGCTGCTTCTCCTGGTCACTTGTGCGGCTCTCCTTACTCCTCATGAACCCTATCCCTTTGTTCCTCCATCTCTGTTATCTTCTCTGCTCCAACGTTCCCTCTAGACCTTTTATGAAGATCTTTATCTACATTAATCAGCACTTAGAGGTATGTATTAAAATTAAAAGAACAAATCTAAGCTCTTATAAGCTGGTGAAGCAATTACATCTAGTTGTCCCACGTTTATTAAGAAGCTCATGAAGTGATGTTTCTGACAACACATTTTATGTTCAAAATTGTGGATTTTGTGGAATTTGTCATTCTTAAAAACGTCATTACAGTTGTACCTTTGTATGTCTGACATTGTGTGACAGGATCAAGGAGTTCATCTTAGAGTCCACAATACAGCAAGTGTTTGACCAAATCCAACCTCAACTGGACAAAAAAACATTTCTCTACAATGTGGCACTTTGCCTGTTGAACTGAGAGCTTTCCTACTTTTAGCTTCACTTGTCTTTGGACTCTGTCAGTCATTTTAACAGCCTGTCCATCCAGCTGGCAGCTAGACAGGTCAGACATTTGAAGGATGTTTTCTCTGACCTGATAGAGTCAAGGACTGATGTCATATAGATTTGTAATAAAACCTTCCTCACAAACACACTCAGTTGAATAACAATAAGGACGAACATTATTTTTGTTCTAACCTTATTCTCTGCATAAAAATAAAGCTCTCCTTCTTCAGGTGAGGAAAGAAACATAAAAGTCCTCTGCTAAGTTTTGTTCTCCTTGTTTTGTTTTTTTCTTTTCTGTCCTCATGTGTTGTCACTCGAGGGGAACTTGCACTTTTTTGTCATTTTCAATTCTCTCTTTTAAAGGACATGAAATTGTATTATTTTTTTAAGTTATGTTTTGATTATTTAACTTATCTAATTGTTAAACTTAAAATGTCACAGTTTTTGAGGCGTATCCTAAAGTTCTTGGTAAAGTGTTAAAATAAAACTTTTGGTAACTTTTTTGTGTAACGCAAAAACATATTAACATAGTTGAGTCTGATTTAGACAATTACATTATACTTTAGGGTCACAATTTTAGCTTTTTTTTTTTTTATCAACTCATAAACAAGGCTCTGACTTTCCAACAACAATGACTTGACATCTTTTTATTAAGAAGAGGTACTAAAATACATAGATTGTGTATCTTCAGTGTGTTGGTTTGATGCAACTTTTTTGTGCAAAGTAAGGCGGATATTTTTTGGATGAGTTTTGCAGCCCAGCAGAGAACAACACTCATGAGTTATTCATTGTTCTGTGACACTCTGAAAAAATATGCTTTAAATTTCTGCGAACAGAGAGCTTTGTATTTTATCGTATATATATATATATATATATATATATATATATATATATATATATATATATATATATATATATATATATATATATATAACATTTTACTGTAAGATAAAACTGCCAGTAAGTGTTCAAAGAGAGTCATATGAATATGGAATGAAGCTGGAATTTAAAAAGAGGAGCTCCATGGCATTTTAAGAACTGCACTAAATAATTTACAAATGTAGGTAGGAAGTAGAATGGTTGTTTAGTGGTTTAAACATTCTTTTATCTGTCATCGTGTCTATTTGAGCTCATGGAGTAAATGAAAAATCAATCTTGTCCACAAGGTGGATTCAGGCTGTGGAGAATACACACAATAATCTAAATAAAGCCTTTGCCCTTGTGTTCAGAATTTACCTTTCCTTTTTTAGAAAATAGTTGCACTACGTGTTTATAAGTATTTATATGTTTTGTTCATGTTTTGGTGTATGGCTCAAGCTAAAAAACGTTGTCTGATGCTAATTATTACTGACATTAAGAGCAAAAGGAAAATAATGATTTCTCGCTGCATAGAAAGATTGAAACAGCAGTGGGTGCTGTTGGTTATGGTTGCGCTATTGCTTAAACACAAGACAAATGACAAATGCAGAAATATAGACAGCAGTAATTCATAGAACTATGAAAATAAGTCGAGAGTAATATATGTATCTTTGAAAAAAGAAGGAATACAAAAGGAGAACATGAATTAATATGTAGTAGGCAAATAAAAATGGATAAAAGGAGAGCAAAATGTCTTAAATAAGTGAGATGTTAAAGGGTGGAAAAATAAAGAATGAAGGAAAAAGAAACTGAGAAAATGTCAGACCAAGGAAAACGCGATCAGATGACAATGACTAAGACACAAAGTAAAGGCCACATGTAAAGAAGAGAAGAGCTGATAAACTATGTCTGAATTTCAAATGGCAGAAAGTAAAAAAACATCAATGAAAAAAAAAAGTGAGTGTAATTTTGGATACAGGAAAACAAAGTAGAGGTCAAGGCATCAGAGGATGAACTTAAAGATGTTAGACAATTAATCTTCAAACATTAAGCTATTGTCTTGAGTCTAAATTCTCTCCTAATATTCTTATTTTCATGTCTGCTTATTTTCAGAGATTTGCAGTATTAATTGTTACCTATCTCATTTTCGATGTAATTATATTCTATCATTTAGCTTGTTTGGTTTTTCTTGTTGTTCTTTACACAGGGAAAACTAATCAATTCTTAATGTTTGACTTAATCAAGTGTTCAATTGTTGTTGCTTGTATAAGCCCAAGTGGATGGAACTATAGTTAGAAACATCTTATTTATTACAAAAAATACATTTCCAAACATTATCTGACACCAATGTTTTATGAAAATTTATCAGAACGGGGAGTTTGGTGTTACATCCATTGATAGGAGATTGCCTGCCTGGAAAATGTTTTAAATGCCAACAAAAAGCATGAACATCATCTTGTCCTATTATGTTTTTTTCCTGGTCTGATAATCAGGAGGTATCATCTCTTACATCCCTGCCTTTGGGCCTCAGAGTTCGTTTTTTCTTATATACTTTGACCTTCACAGCACTGCCACTCGCTTTTCTTGGCAGATCAAATAATTAAAAGCAGTGGATTCACTTGAACCTCCCTTTACGTAATACCTAATACGCAGCCATGATGTGTCCTAACACAACTATGCTGATGACACTCAGATCTACGTGTCGATGACAGCAGGAGAACATGGGCCTGTTGATTTATTGTCTCACTGTATTGAACAGATCAGTCTGTGGATGCAGAACAACTTCCTCCAGTTAAACTCAGACAAAACTGAAATCTTTGTCAGTGGCCCACAGAAACAAAGAGAAAGTGTCATCAGTTACCTTCTGACGCTCTCTCTGGAACCTAAACATCAGGTCAGAATTCTTGGGGTAATACTGGATTCTGACCTGAACTTCAACAGCCACATTAAATCAGTAACATCAGCAGCCTTTTACCATCTTAAAAACATTGCTAGAATCAGAGGAATAGTCTCTAAACCAGACCTAGAAAGACTTATCCATGCTTTTATCTCTAGCAGGTTAGACTACTGTAACGGCCTGCTCACTGGGCTTTCTAAACAGGCCTTAAGACAGCTTCAGAACATCAACAATGCTGCTGCTCGAGTTCTGACCAAAACCAGGAAATATGACCACATTAGTCCAGTGCTCAAGTCTCTGCACTGGCTTCCTGTCTCTCAAAGAATAGACTTTAAAACATCCTTGCTTGTGTACAAGTCTCTTCATGGTTTAGCCCCAAAGTACATATCTCACATGTAAGAGCCATATGAACCAGCCAGGACTCTAAGAACCTCAGGTAGTGGCCTCCTGCTGATGCCCAGACTCAGGACCAAACAAGAGGAGGCTTCCTATCCAGTTTTATGCTCCTAAAATCTGGAACAATCTTCCTGAAGAGGATAGACAGGTTTCAACTCTGGCGATGTTTAAATCCAGGCTGAAAACAGCCTTACTTAACTGTGCATATAGCAACTGAGAATATTATTTCTATTATTATTATTATTTTATTTTTATTTTATTTTATTTCTTTTAAATTCAAGGTTGATTTAATGGTTTCATTTTCTGCTCTTTTTTTCTATGTAAAGCTCTTTGAATTGTCTTGTACACGAAAATGTGCTATACAAATAAACTTGCCTTGCCTTGCCTTTTACATTATAAATGAATCCAAATCAGCATAAACTGCTTGGCAGAGTTAAAAAAACAGAAAACCCTGTATGGTTAAAAAGTAAAACCATAGTAACTGGAAGCTGTAGCTGTTTAAGTGACTTCATCTTCTAAACAAACACAATTAAACTGAAAAGTTCTGAATCCAGGAGGTCAAAAACAGAGCCAATTAGTACCAACAGAGTACATTTCAATTCAGCAATTTCTTTAGCAACTGTAAGGACGGGAAAAAGGGTTTCGACTGAAAGAATTTCTATAACTAAAAGAATGACCTCCCATTGTACCTTTAAAAACTCTAGAAATCACCAGTAAATCTACTGACTGAACAAAGATTACATGAAGGTCCTATATTTCTATATTAACTGGGAGCTTTCAGAGATAAGATGAAGTTGTAGAACCACAACATCGTTATTTAATGTTATCAGATATGTGGTTGTAATATTTTGGATGAACAAATATAACAAATATAATTTAACTGTGAAAAAGGTGGGAAATTCCCAGGACAAAATGTATGTCCAAATCCTATAATATGTTAGTTTTGTTTTTAAATCCATTCAGTGCTTTAAATAGGATGTTTCTGTGTAACATCCTCAAGGTGTTATTATATCTGCATCAAATCAGATCAGACAAATTTTGTAATTTCATAGGATGCTTCCATTCTGTGTGTGCCACAGACTCCTGCTGCTTTCACAGCTGGCATCACTTTTTTATCAAACCATTATATCGCATTTGCTTCTTAATCAAGTTTAACCTCCTACATTCTATAATAGGTATGACATTGTGACTACCTTCAGCGTAGATCAGGAATAGATACACACACTGACTCCTTAAAGGTGTGCATTAGTTGAGCATTAAACATAGAAAACCTGTCCCTCTCAACAGCATTTTCTCTCTCACACAGGTGGTAGAGATTAGAATAAACTTGTTTTATTTAAAAATTATTATAAAAAAGAGATTTATAGTCTAATTGTTTTATTATTACTTTTATTGATAGATGGCGTTGGATATGGAAAACTATTTAGTTTTTCTTCTTCAAGATTGATTCTTTTTTTAAATTTAGCACTCTTTGTCCTATGTTTGACAAACTTTTGATGTATTTTGAAAAGTGATGTGGCCATGACTTCCCAATAGGTCCCCTTAAAAGCTATTTATACTGACACACAATATAGAATGTGCACATTGACACTGATTATGGTGTATTAGAATTGTCTATTCATTTGCAGAAACAGCATTTAACCTAACCTGCCTTTAGCAGCAAGACTATTAGCAATCTCCAACAAAAAACAACAAGAATGAAAAGAACAACAGGGGTATGTGGTTGGGTATGTGACAAACTATTGAAGTTAACACTAAAAGGCGTTTTGTTAATACATAGCATCATCTGTCTACCGTGTTTAGCTCTAAGCAAAATTGTTGTTTGACAATAAATATGTGCAACATTTTATTTTTCATACTTTTTGTCTCCTACTTGAAATGTAACTCTGGTATATACAGCACACAGAGCACTTTCTGTTCCCTGATAAATAATACATACCCCAGAAACTGCCTGAATTTGGTTGTGGTGGACAGGACATTTCTAACCCCACTAAAATCAATACTTTTACTCTACAAGTGTTGCATAAACCATGCTGAGGACGGCAGCTCACAGCAGCAGATGTCTGTTTTATTTTATCTTTTTAAGCTTGAGAGAAGCAGTATCTCTAATCTAAGTCACTAAAGGTTGTTGAAAAATGCTGCTTTCATGTTTTGTTCAATTTTATCTTGGTTTTTAATAGAAGCGTTGGTAATAAAACATGCAAAACAAGCTTTGACCTGTGAGAATAAGTAGCATGTATTCAGTCTAGGTGTTGGCAATGGTTTACCTACTGTGTGGAGCTGTTTCAACCTGAACTGAATTACTGCATTTGTTCAAGTGAGAAACCATATTTTTTTTTGTGTAGTACTCTGTGGACTTTGCTCCTCTGATGATTTATTAAACCAGCTTTGGACTGCTGGTTCCCACTTTGCTCATCCGCATTGTTCAGTCTATTCCAGCACGTACAGAGATTTCAGGTGTTACCTTACTGCTTTCCTTCTGCCATTCACATTAAGCTGCATTGAGACATGTTAACCAATTGATTGGGGGGTATAGTTAAATTTTGACTTTTAAGTCAATTGTGTAGGGTAAAGTGAAATTTGAGAAAACCAATCAAAATTCTCCCAGATTTAAATATTTGCTTTTTTCCCTCAAGAATTTAATGGAAATTAGTTTTTTTTGTTATATATATATATATATATATATATTTTTTTTTTTTTTTTATGTTCCTTTTCTTTCATTGAAACTAAATATCTAAACAAGCTTAAAGTAATTCCCGTAGTTCGTTGCACATCTGCACTTTTTTGAGAAGGTGGTAAAGTTTCCTTGTCACACAGTCGCTCTTTGATTAATAACTCAGGGAAAATCATACATACACAAGAGACTCCACAAGACTCCATTGGAAACCAGAAAAAGATGTGGTTGCATTTTGCAAAGCGTATTTTAATTTCATCTTCTAATCTTGAAGAACTGTCTGAATGTTTAACCCTCATTTTTCATAGAATCCTAATTAAATGTGATGACAGTGATGCTTAAAACACTTACAGAAACTGTTTGTTTTGGGAGCTTAAAAATATCATCTAAGTGAAATATTGCTTTTTCTCTAAATAATCTTGACTCATATTGTCTGCCTTTTTATTTGAGAATAGTATTTTTATCATAGAATGGTGACCTTAACATTTTTTCTATGTTAACCTAGAACTCTTCCGAGGTTTGGCAGCAACTGGGCAGCAAACATAATTTCCTAAAGGCTACAACCAATAACTGTCTTCCTTGGTATTATTTAAAAACACTTTTATGTTACAGAGGAGTCATCTGCAAAAACTTGTGACTTTGAAGTGAGGGTCACTCTTCTTACAATTGTAATTGGTTATCAGTGACACTGACCTGATTCCATTCAAACTCATATTCAGCTGGCAAGGGTGCACTTACTTTCTTACACAAACCTTTTGGAGTTTGTCTCTGTGTTTTATTAAAGATAATCACGTTTAATTTGTACCTTTACCTGAAACTGAAAGTGTGCTTTCTCCATAGTATGACTTGATGCATTTATAAGAAAACATTCATCCTTAAATTTATAGAATTCCCTTTTCTCAGAATGGTTTGTCTTCAACTCTTTCCCTCTTCTTTCCCTTTCAGCCTCCTCAGTATCATATTTTGTGAATCTTGATCTTATGTAGGCAGATGCGTGGGTGTATTTTTTGCCAGCAATTTTCTGAGGATGTGCATGCAGCTGATAAAACAGTGTTTTCTTTTTTTTCTTTTCTAAATGATAAAAACACAGCCATAAACTTGCTGCTCCCCATTGTAATGCATTGTGCTCAGTGCATATTATAGTATGCAGTTCAAGGAACAGACCAGATTTTTTTTGTAAGCGTTGGGGATGGAGTAACAAATGAAATAAAGGAACAATCCTAAATTAAGCATAGTGTTAATGGATCTAATTGCCACATGAATGTTCAGGTTAGAAAGCAAAAGACACTTTTTTTTTCACATACACGTTAGGAGTTTTGAAATAGATGTCACAATTTCCATTTACATTCCCAACGGCTAATGAACAGATTCAACAGAACCTTATAGTTTTTGTCCTCTTTCAGCTAAGATATAAAAAAGGAATACTGTACCTAAAATAAGCTTTTTGTCTATGTGGGTGGAGGCTGACTCTGTATCACTCCTTCACAGCTGAGTTGTCGGTGTCAAGGCTTCCCCGAGACTCTGCCAGAACTGTGAGGTTTTCAAATACTGAACTGGTTTGGTCAATTCTTGGCAGTGTACATCCTCTCACTCTCCACATTGTTTGTCATGTGTCACGTCATTCTCCTCCAAACCTCTCTGGACCACAATTCCCCTGTTCCTTTCTCATCTTCCTCGTCTCTGTGGGCTGTAATCGCCATTCCCAAATCTACTGTATGTTTGCACCCTTCTATTTCAGCTGTTCTGCCTCAGCTCCTCTTTCTTCTGATCTATTGTTCCTTCTTTAAATTCAAAAGTTTGTTACCTACTTTCTCATTTCTACCATCCATTTTTATCTCTACTTTCAACATTACCCCTCAAGCTTCCTTAACACTTCTCAACTCTCTGCTTCTCTTTCAAATATTCTATCCTATTTCTTCACATCCTATATTATCTGTCCTCTACTGAGCCTAGGCATTTGCAGGTTTGATCTCTCTGTCATTTAAGTAAAAAAATATGACACTCCATCCTCTGAACTCAGCCACCATGACAGTACGAGTGAGAGAGACCAATATGGCTAGTGGGGAAGAAGGTGAGAGAGACTTTGAGCGGTGGATTATACGATTTTGAATCATGAATTGTAACAAGGCAGGTTAAACTGAGAGGAAAGGAGTCTCTAACAGGGTAGGCTTTGAGGTTGAGATAATTATGGAGGGAGTGGTTCAGACAAAAAAAAAAGTGCAATTAAAAGTTTAAATTGAGCAATTTTAATTCCTTCACTGGATCAAATTTCTTTCAAAGTATGACAATACTGATATACAGAAGCTTTTTGGGTTATAAAATGAAATAATTTAAAGATCTTTTCAGTTTAATGTGTTTGACTGAAGTTAAATGCAGATGCCCTTTTTTAAGTAGTGAGCTTTTTAAATCAAGGTTTCCTCACATTGCAGTTTATCACTGGTTTTCTTTGCGTGTCCACCTCAACTGATCAATCAACGGATTATTTTCCACTCATTAAAATGCCAAATCTCACTGAGTAACTTTAGTATGCTTAGACTACTTAGAGGGACTACTGACTAAGAAGAGTAAGAAACTGCTTTTTTAATTCTGTGCTTATTTACCAACTAAATTGTACCTGTGGATCTCCTGTTTTTACTGAAACTCTTACCTGAAAGCCTTTCAGGTAGTGAGAACTAAGTCAATTAAGGATCCATTGTCTAGGGAAGTATTTCTGACCACTCCCCTCAGGCCTTGGTTTCTGTCTGCCTCCCAGGGGGTGGTCTTAGCCAGATCATTCAATCACACAGAAAGGCTGCATGTGCTTATGCATGACAAAAAAGGGGGAATACACTGAAGCGTTAGCGAAGTGTCAGCCTTGTGTTTATCCTTTCTCTTGTGATGACGTTCTTGGATAAAGACGTGCGTGTCTACCGAAGCGTGTCCACTGAACGGAGCCACGGAACAGGGTCTACCTTCTCTATTTGCGATGTGTCACCACCCTATCTCTGTTATTTCTGGAACCCGCAGGCTTTCACAAACGGAAACGTAACCTCAGAAATCTCAGCTCACTAAACTACACATTGTCATCCAAAACCAATAAATTCTCTGTAGGTCTATGGAACTGTCAGTCAGCAGTGAACAAGGCAGACTTCATTTCTGCCTACGTAAACCATCTCTCCCTGGACATCCTTGCCCTCACAGAAACGTGGATCAAACCAGAAAACATCGCTACACCAACTGCACTATCCATCAACTACACATTCTCTCACACACCACGGCCTTGCAAAAGAGGAGGTGGTACGGGGCTACTGATATCCAACAAATGGAAATATACCCATTTCAGATCAGGAGCCTCGTACAACTCCTTTGAATACCACGCCGCCTTGAAAACAGCACCTGTTAAAATGTATGTGGTTGTTGTATATCGTCCTCCGGGCCAATTGGGTGACTTCCTAGAAGATCTAGACTCCCTGCTCTCCTCCATCCCCGAGCATGACTGTCCTCTGCTTGTCCTTGGTGATATGAACATTCACTTTTACACTCAAGACGCCGCAGATTTCTTCTCGCTAACTCACTCGTTTGATCTCCAGTGGGTAAGCAGCCCCCCAACTCACAGGGCCGGTAAAGTACTTGATCTTGTTTAAAGCAGACACTGGATGACCAACTCACTTAAAGTTACTCCTCTATACCTCTCAGACCACTCCTTTGTTCAGCTTGATGCTTGTCTCCAGCAACTACCCACTGCACACCCACCCACTGTCTCCTTTCGACGCAATCTCCGCAACTTGTCTCCTGCCCACTTTGCTCAACACTGAGTTCCTGCTTAGACCGCTTTTGCCCACTTATCACCAAACCTGCAAGACCCATGCAGTCACACTCTTGGCTGACTGACTCCCTTAGATCAATGCACACAAACCTCAGAGCTGTGGAGAGAAGATGGCACAAATCAAAGGACCCATCTGATCTGTCACACTTCCAAATGCTGCTCTCATCCTTCTCCTCAAGTGTCACCACTGCAAAGAAGGAGTTCTATCAGGACAAGATCCACAGCGCTACAGACACCCAGAAGCTATTTCTACCTTCAAGTCTCTGTTAAACCCACCCACTCCTCCTCCTCCTGCAACCAACTTCACGGCAGATTCCTTTGCCAACTTCTTCACCGACAAAGTGGCAGCGCTCAGCAGTCAGTTCTCAGACCCATCTACACAGACCACAGCTCACCCTTCCTCACTGGTCCTTCCTATGAGCGCCGATGAACCCACTGCTTCCTTTTCTTCATTTACCCCTCTCACACAGGAGAAGGTATCAAAGCTTCTCACAACCAGCTGCCCTACATCTTGCCTTTTGGATCCTATTTCCACCATACTCCAGCAAGCCATAGCTCCAACCGTTGTGACAGCAGCCACTCACGTGATCAATGCTTCACTATCTACTGGATCATTCCCCACCACCTTCAAACAAGCCCAGGTAAGTCCCTTATTAAAAAAAAATTCCCTAGCCCCCACCCAAGTGGAGAACTACCGACCGGTCTCCCTCCTCTCTTTCCTATCTAAAATCATCGAAAGAGCTGTCTCAAAGCAGGTGAAATTTTTCTCCCAACATGACCTTCTTGATTCTAACCAATCAGGCTTTAAGAGCGGTTACTCCACGGAAAACAGCACCCCTGTCAGTAACGGAACCCTTAAAAGAAGCCAAAGCAATAGGCCAATCATCAGTTCTCATCCTACTGGACCTCTCAGCTGCATTTGATACTGTAAAGAACAGCATCCTACTTACCAAGCTGGCAGACATGGGCATTGAGGGCAGTGCACACTCCTGGTTTAAATCCTACCTCACAGGACGACCCTTTAAGGTGGCATGGAAAAGCCAAACATCGATGCGACACCACCTCACCACAGGGTGACCTCTCGGTACCAACGAGCTGCTCTCAATACAACTCTCTATAACGCACCTTCTGGTTCTTCACATGCTTATCTGTTTTCTTTTTTTACATGACGTGGAATGCAGTCAGAGAAGAAACAAATCTTTCAAACATCCAAACAAAAACAATATAAAATAAAGAAATCAAAACCGAAATAAACAAAACTACAAATGTTAAACACTACTGAATACAGTTGTGCCCTCTGTCTCTTCAACCATTGGCAACGCTTTGGTTGGCTAGATATAGTATTTCACATAAGCTCAGTGCTGAAAGATATTACTAACGGTACGACAAATTATTGCTAAAATTTAAAATAAATCACTCTCTGAAGGCCTCAGTAAGAATATCCTATGTGAGTTTACCAAGGGCTGCTAACCAACTAACTAACTCAACATTTATGTTTTTTTCACTGTGTAAGAAAGCCAGAGTACCCAGAGGGAATGTATGCATGCTTAGGAATGGAATACATACCCATTAAATGAAGACCCCTGGCTAGGATTTAAACCCAGGACCTTCTAGCTGCAAGGCAATAGTGCTACTAGTGCTACCCTTTTTTATATAGAAGTATATGAGAGTTTATAAAAAGATATGAAGAAAAAGAAAACAAGTGAAAAAAGATGAAGGACATAGCATTATAGTTACAGGATAATGGGAAAAGATGCTGGGCAGCTAAGTTTGACTTCTTCCCACACAGAGATAATGAACAACACCGGAAAGAGGTGAACGATGGAGGAGTGGGGAGGAGGCTCCCCTGTTAGAAAGAAGGACTTGCTCTCTCTCTGTCTCTCCTTCTTCTCTTTGCCATGTGACCGGCCAAAGCTCCAATACCGCTCTCCTTCACTCTCTGCCTCTACTTCTATCCTTCGCTCATCTCACACTATATCGTACTGAGGAGGAAGAGGAGGAAGGGAGCAGGAAGAAGAGAAAGAGTAAAGAAGAGGGAGAGGATGTTTTCTGTTTCCCTTAAGTGCCGGATGGGGGTCATCAGACGCAGAATGAAGGGTACAGAGCGCGTTTGTGCTTGTTAGAGTGTAAGATTGCTGCTAACTATCACACCAATATGTCTTTCCACCATGCTTTTCTTTGTGTGTCTGTGTGTTGACATATGTTTGATAAGCATGCTATCTTACGGCTCCTTGTCAAAACACTTAATAGTATATTTAGGTTTGTAGCTATTCAGGGAAATATGTCTCTAACTGTAACTAAGTTTTTGTTTCCATGGCTCATAGCATTCAGAAATGGAAACCTGTGTGTACCAAATTATTATTCATCTAAACTGTCTTTTTATTCCTAAGCGACTACATTAGAATGAAAAAGACTCCTTTATGATGTTGAGTTTGTGTCGTTTCCCTGTATGTTCAACATGTTTATACTTTGATTTTTTTACTTTTCCCTTCAAAATGTTCTTTCTGGCTAGCTTTGCCACCAGATTGATTGTTCACAGAAAACCAACCAAAGGTGTACGGCTTTGTGCTTTCACTGAAATGAAAATATGTTATGGTCCTTTCAGTAGGTCAGTCTTTGTAACACAAGCAGGTAAAGTGTCTCAGCTGGTGTTTGGAGACAAGGGACTCTTGCTTTTATTCAGCTTTGTGATTTCAGCGTAAGCACGTTGCTTCTCTGTGTTTTTATTGATTTTTTTTGCTTTTGAAATTTTAGCCTTGTGAAACTGTCAGTAATATGTCGATTTTATAGACTATCGTTGTAAGCAGGTGAAACGGTTTGTTTAATAAGATATTTTTAGTTTAAACCCTATCATATTTTTCTTTGCTTGATTTGTTGTTTTTAAATCTTGAAGTTGCGTCTTTGAGGAACAATGAATTATACAGATTAATTATACATATTTTACCGTAATACACACCAACATAACATCATTTACTGGGAGCTGGCTAAAGTGTACGAAGAAAAGAACATAAGAAAGTCATATCCAACATAAAAAAATAAAATAAAACAATATGATTTGTCAAATTCAGGCAGCATCTTTATAAAGTACAAGTACTGACATTCTACGCATGTGAAATTTAAACATAACACAATTTTGTGGTGAGCCCTCCTGTCCCAAGAGGAGCTGCAGTTGGATAGGACAACATAGATTTTCCATTTTCAACAATTTTTTTCTTACACATTTGCAGAATCAGTTTTATTATTCATGTTTGTGCATGCAAGCGAATAAATCCACTTTGCCTTCATGGCGTCTGAGCAACAGACATTTACATGTAAGTATATAAACCTTTGTCTTTATTATTTCCTCACAGGCAGTTAAACAAATGTGACCTATGCAGCTTCCTTCTTTGTAACAACCCACATGCGTAGTAACTGGTGACACTGTCTAAACTGCTTCAATGTTTTTCTGTTTTTCATGTTATAACCTAAAACTTACATTTGTTTTGTATGATTTGATGTTTGGGAGCAAAACTACCTAGAAGATCATTGTGAATTTGAGGAAATATGATGAGTACTAGGATTTATCATTTTTGTCAAATTAAAAACCTGAAAAGTGACGAGCAAATCAAATTTCATCCCCCCTTGCTTTGACACCAATAACTGATATGAAACACACACAGCTGCTTTCTGAACTTACCTGATTAATAAAGAGAGTACATCTCTGTGTGATTTATTTTGATTTAGTCAGGATAAAGGAAGGACATTAATCAAACTGCCATTATAAAGAGCAAAGAACATAAGTCAAAGGCCATAATAAAGTTCCAAACTTTTTACGTGTCAGGCAGCTACTGAAGCCCTGAGCATCTAAACAATCTGTACATCATTCAGAAATGTAATTGGTGATGCAGAAATGTTATGATTTACATCTGCAGGGTTTTATTCAGGTGGAAAACGTTGTTAATTTGACTAATAAAGTCAATTAATGTATCTATTCATAACTAGAATAATCTGGAATGGTTGTGTGATAGGATTAAATGTAGTTTTTCTATGAAGGGCCTTTGTGAATTGGAGCTATATAAATAAACTTAATTCAACAGAACTGAATAAAAAAGTTGTGGAGGTCCACCTAAAATTACATTAAAAACTAAAAGAGCATTTATCATACCAGTAAGTAAAAGGCTTCTTGTTGTGGAGATTTACTCCTGAGGTGAGTGAAAGACTGTTAGTTGAGCTGTCCACAGATTGGGGCTTTAATGTAATTAAGATTGGCAAAAAGATTGTTCAAACAAAGCCATATGTAGTTCATATGTAGTACAGTTGGTCAGATTAGATTAAATTAAACTTTCTAGTCCACATGCAAAATTTTATGCTGATGGGGACAAAAAATCTGCTCAGAGCTGAGGAAGTAAAGTAAAGTGTAGTACTCCAAAAAACAAGAAGTAACAAAGGCCACAGGACATAGTTTGAACTTCCAGCAAATAAAGTCTTGACATACATTCACAATTCAAGGATTCAAGGATTCAAGGATTCTTTATTATCATTCTACATACATGATGGTACATGAAGTGGAACGAAATTACGTACTCACGGTACTATTCCACCCAAGAGCTAATATTAAAATAGATAAAATAAGTTAAAAAAATAAAATTAAATTAAAATAAATAAAATCGAAGTAAAGTAAGTAAAATAAATAAACTAAGAATATACGGTGTTAAAGTGCGTGTATTGTAGTCCGTGCAGTGGTTTGTTCAGGATGAGTTCAATAGTCTCACAGCTTCAGGAATGAAGCTGTTTCTGAGACGGGTTGTTCTACACTTGATGCTGCGCAGCCTCCTGCCTGAGGGGAGCAGAACAAAAAGTGAGTTTGCTGGGTGTGTAGGATCCTTCCTGATGCA
>JAVLVB010000259.1:730098-744784 GCA_032876305.1 Orestias chungarensis
CAATAAGGATATTGTGTTTGACTGTGTCAAAAGCAGCACTGAGATCTAACAAAACTAGAATAGACACGAGCCCATTGTCTGAGGCCATGAGAATATCATTAGTAACTTTAAGGAGAGCTGTCTCTGTGCTATGATGAGCTCTGAAACCTGACTGAAATTCTTCAAATAGGTCATTATTCATCAAATGCTCTCTCAGTTGGTTAGCAACAATTTTTTCAAGGATTTTAGATAAAAAAGGAAGATTAGATATGGGTCTGTAATTTATTAAGTTTTCTTGATCAAAGTCAACCGTGACAAGTCACCATGGACACTGAACTTATTATTCAGCATACACACTTTGTATAACATTTCCTTTAGGAGTATAAAATGGAAGCTCAACTGATTTAATATGTGTAATGACATAGATTTATGCTTGCTGTAATATTTTCTTTTGAGTACATCAGTTCCTGTATCTCTACCGACATTGAAGTAAAGATGATGGCCGATTGATTACAGATGTGACCTAATCAGGCATTTTGAGTTTAGCGAAATGAAAAGGAAAAAAATAAATAAATAAATAAAAAATCAAAGATCTTGGTAAGTGTTTTCTGCTTATCAGCTGTAAACTTGATCTTTCTGCTGAGTTAGAGTGAATTACATAGTTTTTACATCCACAAACCACAGCTGATTGGTAAATAAATTTTTTTTTAATTTATGAATAAATTCACTAAAGTAAATAATTCCCACCTCTAACTGTTAAATTTTTCAGTTCTCATGTGTATTTAGAAAGAAAATGCTGTCGTGACCAGTATAACATTATTGATAGGGATTCAAAGTGTATTCCATCCTCTGGTGCACATCATCCACTTCTTAGTTTGTTATTCATTTGAGTAATCCTTCCATCCCTTAGCAGGGCCCTGGAGCTTCACACTGAGCTACTTACTGCAGAGGAGGTATTACACTGACAAGCTTCGGTTTTCAACTCATGTAAAATGATACACTACAGTACACTACAGTCCCTGGACACAAAAGCGTGCAGTTTAAAGTAGGAGAAAGTGAACAAATGTCTGGCAATGACACGTTGAAAATACACAAAATCACTTATGTTAGCTTCTTCTTTCAAACTTTGTCTTCTCAGCTAACAAAACATGCAATTTAAAACAATTCAGCATTTGTTTGAGGGACACTGTGCGGTTAAAGTGTTTGGGCACCTCTGGGTTGTTTGTATGAGTTTGGCGCTCTACATGGGTTTAAGTGTGCTGCACTGGACTTCCTCGGTTCCTTCTTCCTGCTGCTGTGGCCTCTTGCCATGGTGCTAGCCTGCGGCAATAGCTAGGTAGGTAAGGTCGTGAAGTGCATCTTCTGGTGGTGCTGGGGTGACTGGTGGGTTGTTCTTAACTGGGGCCAGAGGCTAGCTCAGGTGTGGGCACCTAAGAGGTATGAGATACAATTGGCTGGCCAGGTTGGGTGGTTCCCTGCCACTATCACTGCTGTGTTGGGTGGGATGCTGGTGCTTCTAGCTGGTGCTATGAGGTGTTTCCTTGTTTTTTAGTTGTGGGTTCACTGATGAGTTGATTGGTTGGGTGGTGGTGATTGGGCTGGGTTTGGTGATGTTTATCACTAGGCTGGCATTGCAAGGGAAGTAGTTTGAACGCTGTTTGCCCCATGGGCTTTGGGCCTGGGTCATTCTGAGTTTTGCTCATGTCTAAAATTATGGTAAAAATAAATAAAAATGTAATAAAAATTTTTAAATCACCATGCATACAATTACCCATAATAGCCGAGGCTTTATTTTACAAACCTAAAGCAGCAAAGGACCCAAACAGATGCTTTTTCCTCAAGGGAAATCTCACAGTGTGAAATGCTCAGCTGATTAAGAATTATGAGTCTAATAAAACAGCCTCAGCTTCACCTTCTTCCTTGCTCTCAGATTCGAGAGGATTTCCGTAAGCTCCAACTGATCTCTGCATCTTTGCATGATTTCATTGTACTGTACTGGGATTGCACAGCGTAATTCACTTTTGAGACTTCTTGAGGAAGTTTTGTTGTTCCGACAGAGCTGTTTTAAAGATTTGAGATATTCTTAGTTGGATTCTTGGAGAAATAGCCCTTAGGTGAAAATGTTCAAAAATGTTCCTTATATGTTCTTATAGTTTTTCTTTTGAGCTTAATGGATTAAAGTATTTATTGAACAACATTTTGAAAGTTTTTTAAAATCATTTAAGTATTAAAATGAAAATGATGTCTCTTTATGTCTTTTTATAAGTTCTTTTTAAGACTTTGAATCAACAACATAGATAATTAGAAACATAGAAAATAAATGCTTTGTAAGGTTGTTGTGCTTGAAAAAAGAACAACGTTTAAAACACTTTATGTGACATATGCAAAGGTAAAGGGCTATGCAAGTGTGAAAAGGTTAGTTTTGACGAGAAGTTTTAAAGTGTGTAAGGTTGATGTTGTTCAGATTTCCAGTGGAAGGATTTTAAACTCAGAAATTGTGGAGGAGCAATTGCTCATAGTTAACAAACAATGCTTAAATCCAGTTCAATCGTACAGTTACTTTAAAAGGCCTTCTATCTAAGGAAACCCTGCGAGTCATCAACTTGCAGCAGTCTGTCTGCCTGGACCAGCATGCCAAGAGAGCAGACAATAGCTTGGCTTGTGTCTTTGACTTTACAGCAAACCCTCACACTGAGCAAAGGATGGGAGCTGAGCAAGGTGATAGCAATCAGAGATATACAATAGGAAGCAGGACAAAGGAGCGTTGATTTAAGAGAATGACCCATGAAGGATGACACGCAAATTCGAGAAGCGTTCCTCATTTTTGCGGCTGGATAGCTCAATTGGAATGTCACCAGACTTCCAATCCAAAGGTCATGGGTTTGAATCCAGCCCAGGGCAAAAAATACACCACAGCATCCAGTGTGGGTCCTTTACTCTACTGCCTACCTGGCACCTGCAAAATGGCTGCCTCAGTGTAGTTTACACCAAAAACAATTTCCTATATGATCAATAAAGTATACATTATTATTATTATTATTATTAAGTCACAAGCTGCAGTTAGGTCAAAAAGAATGAGTAATGTTTACAAGATAGAGATTAACGCCATCAGGAGATCATTCATGATTTGTGACCTAGTGGGATTTCTGTGCTTCAGGGTTAAAAACCTCACTTAAACTGTTCACTGACTTAATGTCACTAACATAAACAAGAAACCTAAGTGGGGACTAAATGGTTTCTTAAGTATTAGGGTAATTAGTGCTGCTTTAAATAGCACAGATAGACAACTGGAGGTGAGGACAGAATGAATAATATTAGTAATAAGAGGCAAATGTGGAGGTTAATTTATAAACCAAAGTGAGTTATAGAAGAGAGTAGCAGAACAGAGTAATAATACCAGATATTTTTAAATAGAAATGGATTGTATATGGTATTTGTAAACAGCAAATTAGAAATAATCTAAGGAAGGACACATTCTAATAACTTAACTTTTCATTTTGTTTGTTGTTCATAAAGATTTGTCAGTGTATCATTTTTCTCATATAAAATTGGACCCAAACACAGACCAGACAGAGGCATTGAGATGTTGATGAATGTTTAAAGGAAACAAAATAATAACTTTCAAAAAGGATTTAAGGAGGTTAAGAGCAGTAGACTAGACAGGCACTGGGTAGCATTCAGATCACACAAAAGAGAGATGGGCTAGTTACCAGCTTGCTGTTGGCAACAAGGAGTTTAAACTAAATGTGGGAAAAGTAGAACATAAAACTAGAGGAGCACTAAGAATAAACCCTGGTCTAACTAAAATAACAAAAAATATAATGATCTAAAACAAACCAGAACAAGAACAATCAAAACAAGGTTATAAAAGACAAAATAACATCTTTCCATAAACCAAAATGGAAAAACCAAACAAACCCAGATCCTGAGACTTTCACACTTTTACTTCCTTAATATTTCAACCTTGTTGCCAGGGTAACAAGGACTCTAACACTTGGTTGCAGTCACTAGAAATGATGTTTTGTATGCCCTGGGCAGATGCCCCATAAAAATATCCTTACTAATATCATTTACACTTCACTTTTAGACAATACTAATCCGGTACTCTGGTTTTAAGCATTGAGGGAAAAGCTTACATCTTCAACACAAGCGTTAGTTTTCTGCATTAAAAAATAATTAATGATTTTGTTTAAACTTTATAAAGTTTTTGTCAAACACATCCGTTTATATATTATTTCCAATCTCTGTCTACAAATCAAAAGTGAAACCATTTTTTTTGCCATTTTCAATTTATGATAGTTAAGTATCTCTGAGAAACAAAAACCTCACGATGATGATCCTGAGTGAAATTTGTTCTCACTGACTGAGAACAAGTAACCTGGCCTGGAGCTGTTCTTTCATCTATCATATATCTTCTGTTCTCATACATTACCGCATCTGAGACCAAGAGAAGCTGCTTAAACTAAACATTGCTGACACCTTCATAACCTCCGATATTACAGTCAGCACAAAAGAAAGGAGGGGGCAGATTTCAATTTCACCGCAATTCACCGGAGGTTCCTAACTCAATGTAATAACCGTTGTTATGCTCTCCAGAGCTTTGTTCACACTGGTCGTTAGCACATACTGTGTGATATTTTTCAGGCTCTTTCAGAGATTTTGAGACGATTTAATGTCTTTTCACAACATGTCAACAATTTTCACTACTATGTCATCAAGGTTTTTAAGGAGAAAAGCTTGTCCTTCAACATCGTTAGCTTTAATGTTGAGGTAGAAAATACTTCCACACACAGTTTAATGCACCTGCTGAATGTTTATTAACCACCAGCGCTTCAAGATCTGTGAGCTTGCAACTTTTCCCTCAAAGGCAAAACAGAGAACATCTGCCAAATCCTGTCTGTGCCCACTGGATCATCGTAAGAGGGTTACTCTTACTACCATCCCGTGGGCGAAGACAGGATTTGGCACGTTTTTATTTATGTATTTATTTATTTTTAATAACTGTGAAATTGAATAAAAGCCCTATGTAGAAAAATTAAGTTGTCTTAAAAAAAGGGGGATGAAGCCTTTCCTTTTTGCATATTAATTGTTGACAATTTACAGCATTTTATCAAATTAAAGGTTTAAGAGGTTTCCCAATGACCTGAAATAAGCTGTAGCATCAGTCAGCATAGCTGCACCCCCACCAATGCAAAACGAGGAACTTTCCTCAACTTTTGTCTACTTGTAAAAGTTTTTTTACATGTTTTACATTTGATGGTTAAAAGCTTTGCGGTTCTACCCTAACTTGCATGTCAAAAATAACATAAGCAATTTACTGCTTAGGTGAATATTCCAGTATTTGAAGTACTAACTAACTAAAAGACTGAAAAATATTGTGTTCCAGAACTTCTTTTTAATAAATGCTGTGTATTTTTATAAAGGTGTTTTCTGAGTCAAAACAATTACAAATACCAGTGGGTATGCCTATTATCAAGAGGAACTCTTGAAAAATCAGGGGATTATACTTATCAAAAAAGGAAGAAGCTTTCAGCAAAATAATGAAGTCAATTTGTTATTCCTTATTAAGAGGAAATGAAGTCTGAGGGTGTGTTTTCCGACACGTCTTTAAGGCCCGACACTGCTTAAGTATTTTCAGATTGAGAGCATAGCCCACACAATGTCAGCAGAGCTTAGCCGACACCAAGACTAAACAATCTGCTGCAATTTACTGACTGAAACCAAACATGGAAAATATACACAATACAGAGAAATTTCCAACATGTATTATTTATGATGTCCCAGTAGTTTAAACTCACATCATATAATATTTATATCATCAAGATCTTGGATGTTGTGATGATGATTCTCTCTTCCTTACTAAAGAAAATATGGCTGATAAATTAATAGATGCTGTAACAAAATATTTCATAATTCAAATTTAAGACAGCTTAATGCAAAAAATGTGTTAATCATAGAACCCAAAGAACATTTAAAGAAAAAAAATAATGGATTGGTAGCTTAACATGTTTTCATGGATAAAATTCAGAGAAGTTGCTCTGGGTGCCATTAATCTATATAAAATAATTCCTCAGTAATCTATGCAGGTTAATGTTAAAGTTCATTCAATATTAGTTTTAAGACTCATATTGTTTGATTTCAATAATCAAATAAGAATATTGTTGAGTTTAAGCAACCAAACTTGTTTGAAACCAGACCAGGAAATCCCCATATGAGCATTATGCTCCTTATTATCCTCATTTTTCCAGTCACCTAATCCTTGCCAGTTCAGTTTGTGATCTGTCTTGGAAGACCTCCTGCAGCAGAAGCTACCCAAGCTGCCCTCTCTAGATCTCAATCTACATGTTTAGGAAATTGAAGCTGTTCTCGATTCAGGAAAATATTAATGTTGTCCACTTGGCTTTGCTATGCAGTAAATTAACATTAGATTTATTTATTTTTAACCTTGATAATTGCTTTTCTTGTTGAGAAACCTACTCACTTTCTTTTTTTCTTTTTTTTTCTTGTTTTTACTATTTTTACATCTATAGAAATAATGAATAAAGTTTTACTTATCAGTACTAAGTTTACTGTTTCCAGAAGCTAAAATAATCATGTATTATTTATGGTTTCAGGGATTTAGTTCTCCCTGTTGGTGTTGCTCTTCTCAAAAGTCAAAGATACTCATGAAGTCTTGTTGGGAAGTTTATTACCTTTCATTATTTGATATTTAGGAGACATACTCACTTGTTTTTGAGTGTCATGTCTGTTCCTTCCAGTAACTCTAAAGATTGATAGATTTTCTGTTTTATTTATGTTTCTAGATTTTAGACGTTATTGATGTTAAAGCGACACTAAGTAACTTTTAAATCTTCATAAAATATTTTCATAAATCATATCGATTTAACTGGCAGTAAGCTGCCCTGAAGAGGGTGGCAGGAACCCTGCCTTCTACACTGAACAACTACAAATGTGCTGACTGCTTTTCACTTCCCCTGTTTATTATCTCCAACATCATCATCTGACGTTGTTTCACCACAATTAGATTCATAACCTCATCGCCATTCATCTTTCACACAGACACTGGAAACAGAAATGTACTTCAATCCAACTGCAGGCGGCTGGGATATCATCGTTTTACCTCACTATGCGCTGGTGCTCATGGGAAATGACGTCTTCCTTAAGGCAGAACACTACCGCTTTTGACCACAGTGGCCATAATCGACAACAGTTGAAACTTATTTACAGTTGCTCTAAGGGTCCAAAAACAGAGCAGCAAGTTCACAAGAATTAAGATTTACAAACAAAATAATATAATGGGTTAAATCTTACTTCGAGGTACAGTATAAAAGTAATAAAGTGTTTAATCTTGTGGAAATAAACATTTGTGAGTTTTTAATTTAAGACCAGTGAACTGTTTATCTTGAGCTTTTCAACACTCATCTATAACAAAAGTTAGTGTGTAGTTTAAGTCATTCTATTAATTACATGTAACTAAATCTAAGTATGTAAACTCGGATTACAGGATAAACCAAAGCAAACAGTTTTTATCAAAAGTGTTCATAAAAAAAAGCCATTGGCCTTACATACTTTAAATAATGCTATTAGGTAATTGAATAGAAAAAACAAAAAGGGGTTTAAGTTAAGTTTTATTTCTCTACTTTGATTGAAGCTAATAGATTTAGAACTGATGTGTTTTAGAGCTGGTAAATGTTGATGAGTGATTATTCAGCAATCACTTAGTTACCTGGTGACCCACCATATGATTTTAAGTCTTTCAAAAGTGTTGCATCATGGCCGAATAAATAACAACATCTCCAGTTTTATAATTGTAGTTTTACTTGAACTCAAAGTGCAGTACAGATATATGCATTTTACCATGAGGCAGGAAAACTTATCTCTCTGAACATGGAAGTCTCTGTGGCAAGTGTCCCCCATACCAGTGTACTCCACTATAACATTAATACAAATTAAATAATAAACATTCAATGTATCACATTTTTGTAACAATACACAGCCTGAAAAGCCTGTTCTTGCTCTTTCTTCCATTTTCAACGAACATCATGTCTCAGCAGCTCATGTAATGCAGCCAACGTGGTTGCCTAAAAAAGATTTCAACTCCGTTACATGTGAAGTAGCTGGAGCATCTTGAATGGCTTTTACTTTTTTGTCCACTGGGTGGAGCCCTTGAGCATCAACTCTGTACCCAAGATACTCTAATTCGTCCTGTAGAAAGATACACTTGTTTCTGCGTAGTCTTAGTCCAGCCTCTTTTAGTCTTGCCAGAACAGTGTCCAGGTTTTTTACATGATCAGCTTTGTCCACACCACTGACCAATATAGCATCTAAATAAACTGCAACAAGTGGAATCCCACTTAAAAGGCTCTCCATTGTCCTTTGAAATATGGCCGGAGCCGAGGCCGCACCAAATGGTAGTTTGTTGTAAGTGAACAATCCTCTGTGTGTATTCACAGTGAGATATTTTTTCGACTCTTCATCCATGAATATTTGTTGGTAAGCATGACTCATATCCAGCTTGGAAAACTGCTTACCTTTTGCGAGAGCATTGAAAAGGTCATCCACTCGTGGAATTGGGTATAGTTCAAGTGAGGAAACCGTGTTTACCGTTAACTTGTAGTCTCCACACAACCTGACTGTCCCAACTGGTTTCAGGATGGGAGCAACTGGAGCAACTGGAAGGGAGCAACTGGAACTTCTCCCAATGTCATATTTTCCTCCGAGTGGATATGGTGTACAACTCATGTTTGGTGTCTGGATTTAATCTCTTTCCAGTCAAGTTCAATCTCTTCCAGCCATCCACGGCTCACCAATGCAGGACCTTCTCCTTTAACCACTGGCAGCTTAGCTCTTTGCTTTTTGTATTTGACTTTAACTTCAGCAGCTCCCACCACTTTTAGAGGGTCTCCTGTACAGGTTCCTAGCTTGATTTGCAGTGGTTTTATGTGGGGCTTCTTTTCTTTTCTCCACATTGATTGAAAAGTATTTTCATTCATTACTGTGAGACAAGAGCCTGAGTCAATTTCAAAAAGAACACTTTTTCCATTTATCTTCATACTTTCTGTATAAGTATCAACTTTCAGCAAATGTACTTCACTCATGCCTCCTAATTGGAATTTAAGACACTTTAATGCAAAAGGACTCTCATCTGAGCTGTCAGTGTTGCTAGACTCTTGTTGCTCTTGAACGTTGTGCGAATGGTACCTTTTTCTGATCTCTTTTTATTTCAACTTTTCTTTGTCCTGTTTGCTCTTATTTCGACATGCTCTTGCAATATGTCCTAATTTTCCACATGCATGACATTTTTCTTGCTTAAACTCACAGTCAGCTGCACTGTGTTGTCCTTTGCAACGATAGCACACCTTATTTGCGCTCTTGAACTCACCTCCACTGCCTTGCGAGCCTTTGTTTACTTTGAAGCACTTTGGCGCTGCGCTTGGATTCTGGACGTCATGTGCGTTTGGTTTCTCTGGGCCGAGGAGGTTACGCATCAAACTGTACGTGGCTGCGCCGACCACACTGAGGAGTATATATATCTCATTGGCCTCAAAAAACTGCTCCATTATTTCACAGTATTCTTCCCAGCTTTGACTTTTACCATCAAACGCCGCCAGAGTGCCAATGGTCGACACTTTGTCAGTTATTCTCGCGTTTCATCTCCCCTTCCTTTTTCCTTCCCTACAAACACAAAAGTCTTACTTCACATTGTTCTGACCTCGTCGCCAAAAAGATGTTGCATCGTGGCCGAATAAATAACAACATCTCCAGTTTTATAGTTGTAGTTTTACTTGAACTCAAAGTGCAGTACAGATACATGCATTTCAGCATGAGGCAGGAAAACTTATTCTCTCTGAACATGGAAGTCTTTATGGCAGGTGCGCCCTCTACTGGTGTACTCCACTATAACATTAATACAAATTAAATAAACATTCACTGTATCACATTTCTGTAAACAATACACAGCAAAATGTATGTAAATCCCAGTATACCACAAAATTCTGATTGTGTGAAAAGTAAAAAAAAATCTGATAGCTAGAGTTTAGCATGATTAAGTCCATTTTGGTTTATTCCTGCTCGATTTTAATGCTTCGATCTAACAGTAGCATTACTATGTTACAAGGGGAACAAAACTACAATCCATGACCCAACATGCTGCTTGCGAGACGATGAACTGCTCTCTAATCCTTTCTTCAAAAAGATTAGAGCCTTACTGCAGAGCTGAGCCAGCAAATCATCGCATAGGCAGAGATCCAGCAGTGATTAGAAGAAATACAAATTCTGGCTATGGGTACTTCCGAAACACAATTATGTACCTTGGGCTGCTAAAATTGTGACTGATCAGTGTTGGCAGTCTGTATTTCCCAGCTCCTGCCGAGGGTGTTGATTTTCAGTCTGCAAATTTTTTAGTGGACATCTAAAGTAATTTTTCATGCAGGCAGGGCGTTCTCTTTTTCCGGTGCGCTCCATTGATGCAAATATAAAAGGAGAACAAAGCAACTTTGTTTTAAGGGAAAGAAAGAGAACCTGCTTAAGATTATGTATTCTTAAGTTGTTTTTTTTGGGTTTTTTTGCTCTTTGCTCTTTGCTCTGGTGAACATTCATATATCAAATATTTTAAACGTAAGGTAACTACATTCTCTTACAAGTCATTTAAGTCTTTTGCATCAGAGCTTGGCAGATAACATTAGAGAAAAACATCATAACTATGGACCAGTCCTGCACTTTATTACATTTTTGTCTATGCAGCGTTCTAATTGTCTAGAAAAAATCTGCTATATTTATTATGATAACATTCAATGATTGAAAGAAAAAAATATTTCAACACACCACAGAGTACAGCTTGATTATTCCAAATATGTATATTTTTTATCACCAAACAGCTAAACAGAAGAACTGCGCATGGAAACATTAACTCTTACACCATATAAGGTCTGTGGTAACTCAGGAGGAGCTGCAAACACCAGTAGCTCAGGTTGGAAAATTTCCTGAAAGGAGCTCTATTATTTATGCACTTCCAAGAAACAAGGAAAAGGGAATTATTGATTGAAAGAAAGTCATGGCATCTACCCATAGTAATTTACTACAAATTATGACAGGGACACTTCTCTGTGTTTCTATGTGGAATGAAATCATTCATCATTAAGTGAAAAGATGAAAGAACTTGAATACTTTACCAAGGCACCACATTAAATGTAATTCTCAGCAGCGTTCTAACTGCTATCATATTTGTCAGAGGTCATTGTTAGTGGTGAAAGCGCTAGCTGTTAAACTGACTGAGTGCAGATGGCTGATTCAATTTCATAAGCAAAGGTTTTCCTACATTTCCTTCAGAATGAACAGATTTGTCAATGGAGGCCAGTAACTACAGATTAAAGCACCAAATCTAACTAAATGCATTTATATCAGAGCTTTAAAGGGAGCTGCAGCTCCTCCTTGTGGTTTCTAACAGGTAAACATAATTTACAGAGGTGCAGAAAAAAGGGATTTATAAACTTGATTTGAGGAGAATGTTATTATTTTTAATATTTCAGGTGATAAAAAAAGTAAATAAATATAATACATTTAAACTTTTTGTCACATTCCTGATTGGAATAGAAAAAAAGTCCTGGTGTACTGAGGGTTATAAAGTAGGTGGTGGTACTGTGGATTGGTCTGAACCGTTATTTTGCTGAAAACTGCATGCATGCTGAGATTTGCATGCCCTGTTGTGGGAATGCACATCACTTTGCACACATGCATACCTTTGAGAAAGCAGACTGAACTGTAACCAATGACATTATGTAACATTATCATGTTTCTGCTCAATGAAAATCTATTAATATTAAACTTTCAGATTTGTTTTTTTGGCAGGTTAAGTAAAAAAAAAAAAAAATATTTGAGTCAATAGTTTCAAAGTCACAGTGTCTTATTATGTTATCTTTAGCATGCCTTGCAATTATATGTCAATATCTCAGCTTTTACCAACAATTGAAGCATTGTTTCATTCAAACACTTTAAACTCGTGGTTAAACTCTGGTACAGGCGCAAATAGGTCACAGATTTTATGGAAATACAAATCATTGTGGATGGAAAGTTTTACAAAGTGTTTATTGTTAGGTCTAAGAAGTCATAAATCATACTTTAGAACATGCTATATTTCCTAACTCTGTTATAGAAGGAATAAATATCATGCTTTTTTTAACTGATGCAAAGAATATTTTATTATTCAACACCTGAAAAATTTGTGCTGTATATTATCAATACAGTAAAAACAGGGGCATCCTTTTTGTCTCTTAAAGACAGTAGACCTACCAATATCGGTACCATCATCCTTATACAAACACTAAATGACATATAGAAAAGGTTTAAAGAAATCATACCTGTGTACACCTTTAAAACAGAATGGGATGCATTTTTTGGCTAAATTAATATTTAAGTTGCTGATATTTGCACTGCATTTATTATGTGACTAAAGCCAGCAAAGGAAATCTTTAAAATGATCAGTAAACCTAAAACAAATGTTTTTCCAGTCTTTACAATGTAGTCTTGGTAAAAACACAACTCCTGTAATTGCTTGGTATTTTGGGGTGTCTTAAAACACAAGTTTATCCAATCATTCAAGATGTAGGTTGAAAACATCGGAACAGTCAGGGTTCTGCTGTTTTGTTTTTTTGTTTATTCGGGTGGGTGGGGGGATGTTTGTGATCAGACCATCAAACTATCCTTTCAAACCTCAGAGAGGAGTTGAGGCAGAGAGCATGCTGTGTATCTGTGGTTGTGATGAATGTTTGATTGTGTCAGGAGATATTTATGACATATCTGGAGCAGAAACAGATACTTTGCTCATTAGAGGAAAAAGGAGGTGAGGGATGAATGAGCAATGAGAAGGCGAGGGGGAGGACGGATGGATGGATTAGGGATGGAGATAAGATAAGATAAGTTAAGATAAGATAAGATAGACTTTATTGATCCCGAAGGAAATAGATATGGCAGGATAAATTTCATCAGGAAAAAACTAATAAAAAGTTGCAACATGAACACTGGCAGGACAGTAAAAGGTGTAGAAAAATTGAGAAGAGCAGACATGCGAGATAAAAAGAGTCTAGGCCTCTTTATTGTTGCAGGTTCACACAGGGAGTGGTGCCTACCTCCAACAGTTATAGAGCAAGAGGTAGAGGTTCATCTTGGACAACACAGAGTCCCAAAACATAAAAAAATCACTCAAACACACAAACCTAACACAAGTCTGGGCAAGTTACTGTCTGTGTTAACAGTCATGTTTGTATACCCAGTATATCCAGAGTACCTGAAGAGAAAACAGGAAACAAAAAGCCACAAAAAATTTAATTGTAGATTCACAAGACAAAACAAGCCGTGTGAAAACACATGAAGAATAATTTGAGAATCACAATGAATGTATTTTAGGGTTGTTATGCTAACTTGGTAATTGTGCTGCAGAATCTTTGAAAGACTCCAGGTAAACACAGTGGAGAGCTACATCAGAGCAGAAGTATTTTCTGAACTATTTCCTAAAGTGTTTCATATGTTTCCTCCTTGAAGTCTGAAAATGTTGTATTTTTGGAGAGGTGTCTGTGAGTCACAAAAAGTCCTCTGAAAAAAGTGGTCTATAAACAGAGCTGAATCAACAGTACGGCTGTGCTTTTATATGTGGAGAGGAGGATCACTGGAGCCCCGCTGCGACTTTAGGACTTCAAACACATTTCAGAAGATCTGTTGAGATGCTAGAAGGATTTATTTTAATATTCTAGAATTTCTTCTATTACATGCTGTTTTGGAGTATTTCTAATAATTAACACATTTTAAACAATATGACCCATTCCACAAGTTAAATAAACAGCGTATGCAGCCTTGGGTGTTTCTGCATGGAAGTTTCATGCATGCAGGGTTTTTTTCTGCAGGCTCTGGCTTTTTTTCACACTCTAAACTTCACTTCTAAACTCTTTTATCCTCTACCTAAACCTGACCAGTGATTTTTAAACACTTTTTTAGGTAAAGAAATTATCTGCTGGAACTAGGTCGTAGTTTTGTTTGTTTTAAAAGGAAATCCTTTTACTTTAGTTCAAATAATTTAGACTTGAAAATGCACAATTTAAACAACGTGATTAATCAATATTAGAACATTTATTACATATTTGTAGAAGTAATTTCGATTATATTTAATTCACATTTAAACGTCTTCAAAAATGTTCTACAGAAGGCATTAAGATGTAATAAAGAGCTAAAAAGAAATCGAGAATGAACAAAGTAAGTTAAAAATCAGCCAGCAAGAAAAATAAAACATACTTAATAGACTGAATCTATATACACTATTACGTGGAATTATATGCAACTGAAAAACACAGGAGGTGTAATACAACCTGCAATGTGCTGATTGCAAGACGACCTTTGAAAAACTCAAAGGGAGATTAAATGTTGTTGGAGTATTTTATTTAACTGAGGAGATGGTGATGGCTCTGGGCAGGAAAGATCTTCAGTAGCGTTCTGTTTTTCAACTAAGCTGAAGAAGCTTAGTATAAGTATAAGAGTCATAGTAAGTTCTAATATTCAAAAGTGTTGGACGATATTAGAATTACTATATCTCATGATTTTTTTATATATATATATATCTGTATATATATATATATATATATATATATATATATATATATATATATATATATATATATATATATATATATATATATATATATATATATATATATATATATAT
>JAVLVB010000259.1:744884-760504 GCA_032876305.1 Orestias chungarensis
AACTTAATCCTGCCCTAGACTGGCAGCCCTGCCTATTTTCTAGTAACCATTGCATGGTGGGATAAATAAGTATAATTCCGTTATGAGCCAATATTTTGCTAGCAGATCAAACAAACATTGAATTATTCTTTCTATTTAGACTCTGATGAGCTGAAGTTCAGTTTTAAAAGGTGGTAGTGGCCTACATTCATCAATACATGCCCATTAAGATCTCATGAGGATATAGCATTGCAGCTCAGTTACTTACTTCATATAATACGTTGAGTCAGATCTATATAATACAAGCCTCATAGACACAAAGACTGAAAAAGAGAAAAAACTGGGGCAGTAAAAGTCCCCAAGGTATTAAACTACAATTTTCAGTTTTTCGCATAATCAGGAGTGAAACTATACAAGAAAGAGAGAGAGAGAAATTGTGGTGAAAGATGAGAATGTTCTAATTAAATTAGCACACAAAGAAAATGAGGAGGAGACCATTAGAAAACACGGATCAGCCCTGACAGACCAGAACCCAACTAGAAGCAGCGGACTGAGTGAGAGGCTGATTGCAGTCAATTACAATTACAGCATTTACTCCCATCTGAGGAGAACAGAAACACACGACAGTTTGGCTGGTGTCAACTGGGAGGGCGTCCCTCTGAGAGAGAGGAGGACAAGTAGTGGGAGCGGGGTAGGGAAGAGGAGACAGAACTTCCTTCTCGCTCTTCCTACCCTGCTCTTCCACAAGCAGAGATTTACTCATCGAGCTGTCAGGGTGTGAGGGGAAAATGCTTTTTCTTCAGGCTATATTAAAGAGGAGGCTTCTGCAAAAAGGTGAGGAATAAACTGGTGAGGAGGCTTTGGTTCCTCATTCGTCAGCTTTTTTTGTGCTTTTTACTGTAACCTGCAGTCAGTTGTTTCATTTGAGTTGGTTGGAAATATTTTAACTGAATGTTTTTAGTTTGAGATCTCCGGTGAGGTAAATCCTGCATTAGTTATCCTGGAGCACTGTGTGCTCAGTGGTCTGGGTTAGTGAACGCCTGTTGTGATTTTGCTACTTGTAATTTTTCTACAAAATTATTAATTTCTCCAAGTTTCATAGAGAAGTTTGTATGTAAAAATGCAGGTAAGAAATGTAGTAATTTTTTTTAATTTCATCCCATTTTAGATTTAGGTAATTATGATATTTTTTATTGTGCAAAAGTGTAGAAAACACACCAACTCTTCTGCTTTTAGACTATTAACTAACGGGTCCGAGTTTCACCTGTTGTGGCTTTTACGGATTTCTGTTTTTCAGTTGAGTTATTCCTGACTCATTATCTTTCATTGTTGGATCAGATTCTTTGGTTAAAGATGAAAAAGCTTATTTGCGACCCTCCTCCGGTCGCTCTTGCTGGAGAGAGACACGCAGCTCTCTTCATTTCCCTCTCCAGATGATTTATTTATGAATTTGAAGATGTGTTGCTTTGATGTGAAGCCCGAAGACGCACTGGAGAGGCCAGCAAATGGGGACAAAACGCCGCCTATCGGCCTGTTGGGTGCACCACCACCCACCAAAGGCTGCCCCAGCGGATATGTGAGCTGCCCCTGTTGTAGTGCAGTTGGGAGGATGAATCAATGTCACATCTTACTGCTGTTAATACTGCGGAGATTTCTCTGTCATATTTCCATCACATCAAAGCCTGGATGGCTCTCACTGGAAACCGAAGCGTTGTGTTACTTCTGAAAGCTGAAGCTGAATTTAGTAGGTCAAACATCAAGCAGAGGAGACGTGGCTTCCAGAGAGACTGGATCCGGTAGTTTATTACGACTACACAGTTTATAAAACCACGGTGTGGGATTATAGATACATCAGGTTTATTGTAATATTATGTGAGGTGCTAACAAGAGTTTTTAACAAAAAACAACTTTTCTCAGCTCCACAAAAAGCCACAAAGAATTAAGATTTTAGGAAATCAAATATCAGCTTGCTGTCAGAATGCAGCAATTTGCAAATTACAAAAACTGCTAATATACATTATCATAGTTTTAGAGCTTTATGACAGCGGTACTGGAAACATATGTGTGAATAACATTTCTCCCCAACACAGGAATAATAGTAGTTCCAGATCTGTTACCATATGTCCCAGAAAGAGAAAAATAAACATTAAGGCCCTGTGGTTAATTTAAGAAAAGATGTATTTCCTGTGTTATTCTGCTTGCGCTGACTGCCTGTGATTATTTTTGTTTTACAACAGACACCCACTGTAGATTAATAATTTTCCACAACCTGCAGGAATTTATTGTGGAATCACATTAAATCTGTTCCACCCTGAACTCCCAGGAATAAATGATAAATAGTGACTTTGAAAATGCTTTTCTCCTGTTTACTTGAAGCCTCTTGCTGCATTGGGGGTCCCTCGCACAAGTCCATGAAAAGTGAAAATGGATACATTTTTGTGTCCTTTTGGTATTTATTTTTTTCTTAGTAATATGTAAGGTACCGGATTTTCCGCACTATAAGGCGCACCTTCAATGAACCGCCTTTTTTAAAACGTTTTTCATATATAAGGCGCACCGCATTATAAGGCGCATAGAATACACGCTACAGTAGTATGCCGTGATTTTTGTGCCACCAGGTATGCGCGCATAGAGCTATATGAAGGAGCGTGTGCGTATGAATCTCAGGCGCGCGCTCTCAAAGGTGCTCCGACATCTGCTCAACTCTGACAAACTGCTCGCTCGCTCAGCTCACTCTGCTCCCGCTCGGCTCTGTGTCTGCGCTCGCGGCTCTGCTGTAATCTTAGTGAGTCTGAGAGTATGAATCAACTTTGTGTATTTGGAAGGAATTATTTAATTGGATGAAAAAGGCCAGTCTTTGATTAGCTGGGAGCTCATTTACATAAAATGTAGAGTTGCGAGCGCAGACACAGAGCCGAGCGCGACCAGAGTGAGCTGAGTAAGTGAGCAGTTTGTAAGATTTGAGCGCGTTTCTGAGCACCTTTGAGCGAGCGCGCGCACCTGACGATCGTACGCACACGCTCACAATTATTGCTCCTTCAGGTAGCTCCGTGCCCGCAAACCTAGTGGCACAAAAATCATGCCATACAGTGGAGGCTGGGGTTACGTAATGCATCCATTATATGGAGCTGCGCTAAAGGAAATGTCAACAAAACAGTCAAATAGGTCAGTCAAACTTTATTTATAATTACAAACCAGCGTTCTGACAACTTCGTTCACTCCCAAAATGAATAAACAGCTGTTTTATTATTTTCCCCAATGTAAAATCAGTGACATGGTATTTTCGTGACACAGTTTATCTGTTAAGAGCAATATCAGCGCTATCAGTGCTCGTTAGCATTTATTAGCTCTAGAATTGCCAGTTATCCAAGTAACGGTAGAGCGATCAAAGGAACCATAACTGATTTAATGAGCCATTCGCAGTTTCACTGTACCGGCCATGTGTACTTAGACTTGCATGGCTTAATCTTTGAGACAAGCATATGCTACTGGCAGGATCAACCAGGTAGCCCCCCTTCCTTTCTTCCCGCTGGTCTGCCCCGTCGGGACAGAGACGCTTGCGGGGCCCGGGAGCGGCGCGGGGCTGTTCCCCGGCAGAGCCCCAGGCGCTGGAAGACGTCCTGGACGGGCTAGGAGGGTTTGAGAAACTGGCTTCCGGAGGAACCGCCACGCACGGGATGAGGAGTGCGTGCGTGCGCGCCTCGCCCCCCGCGGTGGAGCTCCGTTGGAGGACTACTGGGACAGACGGGGCTGCCCACCATTCGACCGCACCAGGGGGCTTGAGTGCTGGGACACAATAGCAAGAGTGTCTCTTAATAGGAGCCATTTTGGGGTCTTTGCACAAACACACAAATGTAAATGAAACGACACGCACGTTTCGGGCAGGCATATATCCCAGCATGCACCGCACGCTTCTTCTATGGGGAAAATGAAGTCAGCGGCTGCTTACCGTAGTTGCGAGACCTGTTGTTGCTCAATATTGCTCCATATATAAGGCGTACTGTCATCTTTTCAGAAAATGTGAGGTTTTTAAGTGCGCCTTATAGTGCGGAAAATACGGTACTCTACATTTAGGGAACAAATCACTGAACAAACAAAACCCGTTATTTGTCTATAAGGTTTGTTGATTTGTACACAGTAACTTTCCTCAAAACCTGTTCAAACCTGTTAAAAACTTTGAATGTACTTTATGTCCAAAGTATGGTTGGATAATATTTACCCCAGAGATCCTGCTGTGGTCAAGCTTTTTTCTACCTAATTATGTTATCATATCAATAGAAAATCTATGGACATGTTTTATCCTTTTCTGACAGCTTTGTTATTTGGTCGAGGAGTCAAATTTTCATGTATGTTTATTAATATATATTTTTTGTTTGTTTGTTTGTTTTTTGCAGCACTGGATGACTCCATGGTTATGATTTTAGTATGTTTCTCCAGCTTCCTTCCACAGTCCAACATCATTCATGTTGGGTCAATTAAGTTCCTCTAGATGTGAGGTTTAATGGCACAACCATTATTTTTACAGTTCAAGAATTAAACGTATGTATAAAATATAGATGTTGCTATCCATGGTGCTGAAACGTTGCTTTGACTTTTTTCATCTTCTACTTAAAGTGTCGGAAATCTTTTCCCGCATCTCCTCTTCAGCCTCCTGTGTAACTGATTAGTGACTTAGTTTCCTTTACTATATATTTTCTTGGTCATTTTGTTGTTTTTTAATTCAGTGCAGTTTATTTGTTAACATGTATCAATTTTGTTACCTAAAGGCCCTACAAGAACTTCAAGGCCCTACTCTTTTACAGTTTATTAATCTAACTAGTTTATAGGTTTTCAATCTAAGAAACTTTAGCACATTAAATTTAGTCATTTGCAACATTCATTCTTTCTGGAGCAGCATGCTGAGACAGTAGATGGAAGCTAACATTGTGATGTTGACTTTACAGCAGTCCTTCATGCTGCGCATGAGGAAATACTCCTCTTCAAAAGAAGGCTTTCCTTTGAAGAAACAGAAGAACTGATTAAGATGTAATTTCTCTGTTACTCTAAAAAAAAGGACAATAATACTATTGAGCTGTTCACAGCTGATGTCCCCCTCCAGGAAGGTTTTATAGCTAGCAGAACACAGTCTGAGAGCAAACTACTCTCTTTCGAAAGTAAGGAACAACCCTTATCTAATGTACAATAGAACTTGATTATTAAGGTCTCTAAATATAAGAAGGAGAATTTTTATTTAATTTTTTTCTTGACAAGGAGCCAATGATGGGAAGCTAAAATAGTTAGGTTATGATCTCTGTTTAGGATTTTCATCCATTAAATGGATGCTTTTATTTGGAGTTCCTGGATTTTTGGATAGTAAAGAGTTACAACAGTCCAGCCTCAAAGAAAACAATGCATGGACTGGTTTGTTAAGCATAACTGCTGGAAATATTTATTCTAATTTTAGCAATATTTCAATGGTGAAAGAGGTTAAATGTTAGAGAACTGTTTGATATGAGTTCAAATTAAAAAACTTCTGGTCAGAACTAACACCATGTTTCTTTATTTTAATGCTAGAGATTTTATCTCATCCAGATCAAATGTAACTGAGCAGGTCCTTTTTAGCATTTTTGTTCCAAAGACATTAAATTGAAAAGCAGAATGTAGAGTCATCTGCGTTTTATTTCTTCATGACATGCCTGTAATCTATCAAACTGATTGTTTTTTTATTACCATCTTTAGAAATATACGGTTGAGTATCAGCATAACATTGCAAATTTATACCATGATGTTTAATTACTTTATCAGTTAGTTTTAGATAAAGATATATATATTTTTTAAGTCATAATTTGCATGAAACCCAATTAAATTAATAATTTAAAAAAAAAATTGCTTTTGAATATGTTCTTAGTAAGCTAACAATGAGTTTCTAATAAAAACAATTTTATTTAAAACTCATTAAAGTAAAAAAGAAAGCATTAGAGATTTCATTCTCAAACTCTATTGCACTCAAGTGATTTTATCTAATCTTTTTCTAATTTTTCTCTCATCTACATTCTATTTTCCTTTCCCTCACGCTTTCCTGTTGCTGCCCTTTCTTCCTTCAACATTCCTCTCAGCATTGCAGATGTGTTTTCTTTGATTTTGTCACTAGAGATTAATTAGTACTTTATCATGTTTCCTATTTATACCTCCAGCAGAAGGAGAAAAGCTAGGGAGAGAAAAGACGATGAGGAAAGGAAGAAAATCTGGAGTGAGACACTCCGGAAGACGTAGAGACAGCAAAAAGGCAAAAGTGGTGAGATGGAGGGAAGGATAGCGACAGAAAAGGCCAACAATCAAAAAAGAAGGGGCACTGAGTAAAGATGTCATTTGTAATAAAGATAGGTTTATACACTGTAATCACAAATACATGGAAAAGCAAAAGTAATTAATTAAAAAAATTGCAGAATGAGTCCATTAAACTACAGCAACATTGACATAGTTCATTTAGGTTTCATAAAACTTTTTAAAAAAAAGAAAAAGTTTGAAATACATTTTTTCAACAGGGATGCAGCTAAACCTATTTCCTTAATCTGTGAATATTTAATAGATCTGGGCCAAAAAGGGGTTTATGCATACATGAGGGAAACAGAAAATTTCAGATGAAGAGTAGAAAGTGAAAGAGTTTGAAAGATGCCAAAATAAATGTAAGGGTGGATGTTACTGAAAACATGACAGAGATGCTTTGGTGTAAACTTAAACAAGTGGATTGAGAAGGTAGGGATGGAACTGAGGTCAGAGAAAGGTCAGTTTACATCACAACGTGCAACATTAATTTTACATTTAAAGGCTGCAGAATCATTCATTTTTGTGCAAATACATTTCCTTGCACAGAAATCAGAATCAGATTCAGGCTTTATTGGCCAAGTATGCTCACACATACAAGGAAGTAGTTTTTGGTTACACAGACGCTTGCAGTGCACGAGAAATACAGGAAAGAAACATTTGTAACATTTAGCATGTGTAATTTATATTGTAAAAAAAGTACAGTTTTGTGCAGTATAAAAACTATAGAGGTTATAAAAATATATAAATTGTTCAATTGTTCATGAGAATAATGGAAGTTGGAAAAAAGCTTCTCTGTAGCTGGTCGTACGGGTCTTCATGTGGCTGAAGCGTCGGCCTGATTGAAGGCACCGAAACAGGTGACGGTCAGGGTGAGACGGGTCGGTGATTATTTTCTCTGCACGCTTCCTGGTTCTGGAGGCAAGCAGGTCCAGCAGTGCGGGCAGCTTTACACCGATGGTCCTCTCTGCAGACTTGATAATGCGCTGCAGTCTCTTGGTGTCGTGTTTTGTGAGAGCACTGCCCCACACTGATGGATGTGGTGATGATGGACTCTATGATGGCTTTGTAGAACTGCACCATCAGCTCTTGGGCTAAGTTGAACTTCCTCAGCTGGTACAGAAAGTACATCCTCTGTTGAGCCCTCTTGATGCAAAAGTTATCTGTATTTATTTTAGTGTTTATGTGACAATCATCTCAATTATTGAAGTTTTTTAGGAACATTTCATATTTAGAAACTGTTTGTTTATTCCAGCTTTATTGATCAGCGCTGGAGTGCTGTTGAATGTTTCCCTCACAGCTGAACCCTGACGGCCCACCCAGGTGTTGCTCCAAGATTACAATCGTTATGCTTGAGACTGTGTTAAAATATTTACAGCTCCAAATGGAATAAGATCATTCCACTAGGTATGTATCTCTATAGTAAACATTTGTCCCATAGCACATCTGAACAACATTAAGTCATATTCAAAATTGTAATTACTTAACAGAACATGACCAACTAATTTAATCCATAGTTTATAAGGTACTGACAGTGTAAGCCAATCCCTACACACAAACTGGACCTGCCAAGCCAAGGCAAAGCTGATGTAGAAAGGCTTTATGTAAAACTTTACAAATAAACTATAATAAAGAATAAAAAAGAATAGAAAATGTGACGGCAACCCTCAGAAATTCAAGTGGAACAGGCAGAAAAAAGCATGGGCTTAAAAAAAGTGACAGCAATATTATGGAAAGCAAAACAAGCGGGGGAGAGAGAAGAGGGAACAGAAGATAGAAATCACTGAGCAGAGCAAAATATCAGTGACAGGTTGCATTGCTCGTTGGGCAAAAGAATAAATGCGGTGACACGTGGTTGTTTTATTCAGAGAATAACACGGATGAGGGCCAGAGCTGATGTATTCAAGAGGAGCTTAAAGAAACCTTAGAAGGCTTTTTTTGGCCTTCTGCAGTTCCCTTAGTCTGCTGTCAGTGAACACAATAAATCCAAATAAGTACTGCGAACAAATACAACCATAAAAATATGGGGGGACTGTGAGAGGGACAAAGATAAAGGTCTCACACTTTTGGTAGTTTGGCCTCATTATGTCAGGACTGTGTTCAAAGAGATCAAGAGGATTGAAGGAAAGAGGAAAGACAAAGACAGGCTAACATTTACAGAGAGGATAACGTAAGCGTGCTGAAAGAGGAGATATGACATGGCTCAAAGCTTGAATAAATGAGGAAAAGGAAACCTGGGATATATTTGAATTATGTGGATGAGACGTCACATTTATATTCAAACACAAACGTGTATTAGCAGGTAACATGATGGATGGCAATGAAATGTTGGATGGTTCTGAGTATATCTGCAGTCATGAGCTAAATATATGCTTAACCCCTTAAGATAATCATAAATACCTCTAAATAGACATTTTAGCTTTAGAGGGGGGATTTGTTTGAATAAATTCACAAAAACAAAGTTTGAAATTATTTTAAAGCATTGTTAATTGCTTTGCTATGCAGTAAATAAATAAATAACCGGAATGAATCCTGTCTTTCTATTTAGAGTTTGCATGTTCCCCCATTAAATGTAAGGATAATCTCTGGGCACTTTGGTTTCTCTTAATATCCAACAATGTGCATTTTGGGTAAACTGACCACCTAAACACACGGTTAACAAATTGCAGAGACCCTATCCTGTGGGCACCAACATGGATTCCCTGAACACCTTGGCTTCACCTTAAAATGCGGTCCATGAATATTATGACGAGGATCGGTGACAATGGTAAACCTTTACTGAGTCATTCTCACAGAGAATGAGTTGCAAAGTCACACAGGGACCTAAAAGGCTGAGTCAAGTGGCTTGGTACCCCATAATCTTGGAGAACTTTTCCAGAAATGTGGCCGATTGCCTTTTCCAAGAACACAATACTCTTGTTTTTACAGATTGAGACTATTTGAGCAAACTTACGTTCCCCCTACAAGACACTGTTGAGGAACCCAGTTGTTGTTTTATAATCTCGGTACTGGGTAAAGCAAGAATCAAATTAAAAGATGTCCAACAAATTACTTGATCCAACATCTGAGGCTCTTGTACAATTTTCATACAAGATCCAGAGAAGGGGACACACAAGGATGCTTATATTCTTAACCTGTTTCTCCAGAGTGACTTTCAATCAAGAATCATAAAAAAATTATCACATTTTCTTGATTATCATCATCAAAAGGGTATTCCCAACTATACATTACGCCTCGTTAAATACAGTAGTTGTAGTTATTCAGTGTGTTAAAAATACAAGGACTTCATTATTATCAAAATACTCACCAGCATTAATGGTGAGTATGTAAAATGCTGCCAAAATAGCTTAACGTCATTAAAGTTATTTTGACTCTTCTAAAAAAAACTATAAAAAATGCTGTCTCTCTGCCACAGATATAAATGAAAAGAAACGCAATTCAAGAGAGGGAAAGCAGAGGCAGAAATGAGAGTGAATTATAAAAGGACTGACAGGTAGGTTAGGTGGCACTGCAGAAAGCTGTGATTCCGCACAGGAAGAGTGGAAAACAGATTTAGGATTCATTTGCATTTCAAGCTCGACCAAATTCCTAGTCGCAATGACAGCAGGTATGCACTTTGCTCTTTATCAATCCTCTCTGTCCAGGTCCTACTTGTCTGTTTGTTAATTTTTCATTTTAATATACCAGTTGCAAACACTAAGGGTAAACTTCCCCCTCAGTGGAAAAATGATTGGCTGCTGTTTTTTAAATTCCTTGCAGAGCTTGTGTCAGCCGTTTTTTTTGTTCGTTTTTTGGCCAGTTAATAGACTCTGGAAAGTTCAGCATGCGTCTATTTTAAATGGCCCCCCATGTCAGCAGTAATAACTTCAGAGTAATGAAGTGCCTTTGAATGGTGATTCATTAACCCACTGTACATCTGCACTCACTGAAGTGAATATGAACTGTCATACAGCCTCCAAGCACAAGAACAAGCCAGACTGAACTTGAGTCAGTGATTAAATTGAATAAAGACTATCAAGTCAGCAATGTGGTTCACGATTTTCCCTTAAATGCATTTCGGTATAATGCATTTTGAATTTCCTCTGTCTGCTTTAAGTTTAATGTCAACGTACAGTTTTGGTTTTCTAACTTTGTGCTTGTCTTTCTCTTCTGACCCATCATCTGTTTCCCTCAGTTTCCTTCTCTTTGGTGTTGCTCCAACACTGTTTTTTAGTCCCCATCTGTCCTCATTTGCGTCCCGCAGGGTAAAACGCCATGACACTGATCGAATGAAGATGCTCAGCAGGGTGAGATGTAGAGTCAGGGAGACAAAAACTATGGGGAGTTTGATAGATTGAGGATAAGGATGAGACGGAGCTGTTATAAAAATAAGGCAAAATGAGACAACCGAAGTATAGAAGGAGATGGAAGAGTTACATTTTGTTTATGAACATATTCTAGTTACTTTGAAATAATTTTTATGTTGTAAGAGGCAATACATTGTACCAAATAATACAGTGTATTTGGTACCTTTTGCAGTCATACACTTGGCATACACATAACAATTAGCTGAAATTAAACAGGATATAGGGAAACAGCTTTTCTTCAAGCCTCTGATACAGAACTGGGAAGGATGGACTCAATAGTTACCTTGGCGTTAAACCGGTCCTTTCTCTACTCTGATAAATATGGAGTTTCCTATTTAGCTTCCAGCAATGATGTTTCTGTGTGTGGAAATTTAAATGAGTGACCAGAGTAAGCAAAAGTACATGAGTGTTTTCTCAAGTATGTGTGTGTAGGTTTTCCAGTGTACATGCGTTTCCATCATTCGCCACTTCAAAGTCCTTACACATAATGCTTGGAGTGATGCTTGGATTCATTTGCACTTGAAACCCACAGAACGAGAGACATGGAGAGAAGAGCTAGACACGGCAACAAGATGAAAGAAAGTCTGACCATGTGCAGCATAAATTGCGCACTCGAGTATGTGTGTGTGTGTGTCTGGAGGAGCAAAGTGACATGACTAATTTTTAAGACTTATTTTGCTGCCTTCTAACTCTGTTTTTTTATCCTCATATATGTTTTAGAGCTCTTAAGGAATCCTAATCTGATCCAACTTCCTAGCTTGTGAAAGATGACCCTTATTTGTCCACGTTATAATACACAGAGTTAAGATTCTGGTCATATTTATGTACAGGTGACGTTTAAACAAACAAGCACAATAAGGTAAAGAAAAAAATAAAACTTTGAGTGGATATTAATCCTTGTTAAAGCACAAAAGGCATATTGTCATTCACTTGTAGTTCTCAAAGCCTTTAATCACATATGTTGTTGCATCAGGATTTGGATTTTTTCTGGAAAGACGTTCCCAAGCTAACTCTGAAATGGTTTGAAAGATTGTATGTTGTACCTCTCCTGGAATTATTGTGATACCCCAAAATTGGATGGATGGACGAAGCAGCATTAATGGTTACGACTGTATCTTGTTCAGTTTAGAACATTAAAATGAGGATAAACATCTGTGGACTGTTCCAATGCAATCTCCTACATAAATAGAGCGATTGAAGACGCAAACAAAACAAAAGTTAAAGATCCAAGAAAAGACAAATTCATACCTGGAAAAACTGATTTTCATTTAAAATGTTCCATTCATGCCGTCCTTAGCATTTCAAGATCTGTAAGTAGGCTTCTAACCAGACTAGACGCAACAATCAAATGCAGAACCTGAGTGTTCGTAAACATGTGGGGTCTGTGCTGTCTGAGATTCATTTAGGTCAGGCTGTGAAGGGAAAACATTCATTGCAAGATGGTCACGAGGGAGAAACAAATGCAGTTATGACTCTGTGCTCATCCAACCAACAGACAAATTAGGCTCAGGATGTGTGCTATCAGCTCGTTTCTACATGTGCAAATGCAACCATGTCTTATAAGCATGTGTGTGCGCTTTTGAGTTTTGCTTTGATTCTTTTAGATTTCAAAAAAGAGATTGGATAAAACATCTTTACTGAAGCGCAAGATCTAGAAGAAACCACCAATGCAGACAAAATTAAATTACTACATCAACAATAAATCTCTATTTGGACCTTTTAATTTCTATAATTTGTGTCTGCAGATTTTACACATACTAGCATGTTACTACAAAATACAGTTTTTATTAGATCAGTTGAAGCCAACCACATTTTACCCTACCCTGCATTACAATACCACACTATACTGTACTAACTTTATTTATAAAGCACTCTGAAACAGCAACAGCTGAACAAAGTGGTAAACATAGCAACAAACTAATAACATGCAAACATTACAATTATATATAAATACTGACAGGAACAGCAAAGGATTCAACACAAAAGAAGCAAATAAACAAGCTCAAACTACATGTTTCTACTTGTTGAAAGCCAAAGAATAGGAATTGGTTTTAAACAATTAAAGAGTCTCTACTGTTTAGGAGCAGATGATTCCATAATGAAGTAGCAGCAGTAGAGAAGACCCTACTCCCTCTGAGCTTCCTCTTTGACCTTGGTACCGTCCGGAGCTGCTGTTCAGCTGACCTGAGGGACAGACGGGTAAATGGCGATGGAAGAGTCTGAAGAGTTCTGGCCGACCAAGACCATTCACACCAACACATTCAATCACCACAAAAATACGAATTTTAGAATCAACTCTAAAATGTACTGGCAACCAGGGAATTGAGGTCAGAACAGCGTTGCTGTTCTGTTTTTTTGGAGTACCTGTTGAAATCAGTGCAGCAGCATTTTGAAATACAAAAACGTAATGGCTGACTTACTCCAAAACGGAGTCCATTCCCTTATTATAAAGGGGGTGAACTAAAGGCATGAGTTGTTTTTCAGAGAGCTATTCAAAAATAAGTGTTTCACTTTGTCAACCGTCTTGATAAAAAGCAAGTGGTTATACGTGCTCCAATTTGCCTTTACATTTTATAAATCACTGTCTAACTTAGAACTCAGTGAGGGACTGGAGTGAGTTGAGCAACAACGTCAAAGCCTTTACAAGAACAATCTGCAATTTGCCTGCATTGGTCATTTTGGCTAATAATTGTGGGTTATGTACTGTAACCTCAGTTTCTATTAGTATATTTGCACAATATTTAAAGGCTATGCCTAGTGGGTTTAACCCTTTTTGCACAAAGGTAATAGGAATTTGTTTCTGTAGGTCAATTGCTGTTTTACCAGCAGTGCACAGTACTTGTCACCCCACACACACCTCTCTGAACCTGTAGTTCCAAACAGGTTCACCATTACTGCAGAGAAACAGCCAAATCTAATCTTGTTGACAGAGTGCTCATTCATGTCAGGATGCCGAGCACATCGGGCTGTCATGCAGGTGCGACTGTGTTCTCAGTCTGGAGTACAGGAGCCGATTTCCAACATGGGCAAAGTAGGCATTTTCCCATAGTTTAATTTTTAAATACCCTTTAAGTGTCATGGCTTTAGTTTTGTTTCTGACCCGTAAACAGGAAGGTCCACAGGAGAAACCAGAGGAAAGGCGTTAACTTATTTTAGAACAATACAGTAAATAATTCTAGAAAGGGACTGGAACCACAAAATGTACTGCAGTGGGGAAACCTGGAACTCTATAGTTGTTGTGTGGCATTTCTGAGAGGTTCAGCTTACTTCTGCATGGATGTTTGTCCGCCGGGGGGGATCTGGATCTAATGACCGGATCTGGATTCCAGGGCTCTGGGTGTGTTGAGCCAATGGCTGTTACAAGAGGGTTGTTTGTTCAGAGGATGGTGTTGCTGGACGGACAGGTAGCATGGACCAGAGGCTGAAGAGGTATGGTCGCAGTCGTGGGTAGAGGAATCCAGTAGGCTCTTGTAAGGGAACCTGACGAATCATACACAGAGGGGATTAGTAGGGATAACAAGAGGTAATACTTGCAGCTTGGAAGCAGGCTTGGAGTAACTTGTGTCAGACAACAAGGAGCAGGCTGTACCATGAAGGGTTGACAACTAGGCGCTGAATGACTGCAGAGCCGCTCGTCTTGTAGTGTACACAGGAATGAAGAAAATGAGGAGCACCTGCTGCTCCTCAAGCACAAGAGGCTCATCCAGCCCAGCCAATCAGCCTCACAAACACCATCTGGAAGGAAAACAGAGAGCAGGTACAAACACAAACACACCCAACCAGAAAAATGGATTTCCTGAAAATTAAGTCTGTTTTTAGTTTTAAGCCAAAATACATTTTAGGGATATATTACTAGGATTTTGTGGATTGAAAGGTTACTTGCGTCTATATTAGGGAAATCAGGAACATTCTCCATCTGTAGAGACTCCAGGTATTGGGTTTAGAATCTGTTTAGATCTATAAGGAGTTTGTTAAAGTTTATTAGGCATCAACACCTGATGACCACGAATGATTTGACAAAAAATGACGGAACATTTCTCATCCTCTGGTCTTATTTTCCAAAAATAAACCATTTAGCCCTGTCTGCTTAATCCTTCTTATTTCTTCTCTTTGTTATTTATTCACCCACATATTCTTAGCTTCTATTTTTATTATTTTATTGTTTCATCTTATTCACGTATTTCTGATCACTTTCTCTCACCTGAGATACCCTTTCTTATCCCTTAGTATGAACCTCTCTCTGTCTCTCTGGTGCACTTTTTCCCTTTCTCTCTCCCCTCTCGGGGGTGAGTGGTTGTAGCGTAAGCGCCAGTCATCTCTTATCATCGCCACTGTATTCCCTGAGTGCTCAGCAGTCCACATCTCTCCCTCTGTCTCCTCCTTTTGCCATCCTCCCCTAATCTGTCAGTATTCGTCTCGCTTTACTCTGCTGTGGATTTTACCCTGAGAAGGAAAAGTCAATGTCTGCAGTCATGTTTTGCGGACTGAAAAGAGAGAATGAGGCAAATAGTGTGGGTGAGTTTATGTGTGTTTTATTTTTATTCTGAGTGACATGTTAATTGTTCAAGATTGATGTTATATCTTTGTATTGTTGTATTATTGAGGTTGTAGCTGTTTTTGTTTTTTGAGGTTATTGTAACGTCACTGTGGAGCCCTCTATGGTGCGCACAATGATGCCAGTTGGGAAAAAATGTTTATGATGTCTTTTTGACTTAAATTAGACCAACTGAACATAATCAAGAGACATTCTTAAAACATATAATTTATTTCGTTATTTTTGTTTGGCAAAACTTTATGGTAGTGGAAATTTATTAAAACTAGAGAGTTTGGTTAGTTATTGTAAAATTCAGGCTACAGTCTAAACTGTTTAAAAACATTAACAGTTGATAATGGAACTCATTTGAAAACATCCATCCATCATCAAACTAACTTATCCTTGTGGGGTCGTGGGGTCTATCTGCAGCTCATATAGGGGGGGGGGGGGGGGGGGGG
>JAVLVB010000259.1:760604-833472 GCA_032876305.1 Orestias chungarensis
ATGCACAGGGAGAGCATGCAAACTCCTCCCAAGCCTTCTTGGTGCAGGGCAAAAGTTCTACCAAATGTGCAACCCCTACAAATTTCCATTTTTAATTTATTTATTTTTTGTAACATTTAACCAAAAAACAAAAATGTGTTTGTTTAAAGGATATAAATACATGATTAAACTCTGATATGTAAAAATTTCCTTTTAAAAGGACTAAATACTTCATGAAATGTCCTGATTGTATCCTTTATTGACCACAGTCTTGCACAATCAAAATTATTTTAGCACCAAAAATGTCACTTAACCTTTGCATCTAATAATTTTAAAGATGACATTTGTAAAAAAATTGTTGAAAGAAGGCACATCAGTTGCAACCTTAAGATAGAAAGAACAGTTTAAAAAATTTTACTGATACTTTGTGTGTCTGCCGCTGTATTTCAATTCAATGAAACAAATCAAAGAAAATCTGTCAGTATAACCAGTTTCATGCAGGAAATTAAAGATTTTGTAATGGAACTGCATTAAAAACTAACAATAGCTGTCAAATTCTTTGAACGTGCCATTTTTATTGATCTAACCAAAGCTTTTGATACTGTTGATCATGATCTATTACTAGTTTCCTTGCATAAGATTGGTTTTAGCAATAATGCAGTCATGTGGGCACAGGATTACCTGTCTGGCAGAAAGCAATGTGTGTCTCTTGGTAATCATAAATCTGACCAACAGCCCGTAACAAAAGGAGTCCCACAGGGCTCAATCCTAGGTCCAGTTTCATTTAATATTTTTGATCAATGATCTTGCTGCCTCTACCTTAGACTGCAAATTACACTTTTATGCATATGACACAATTTTATACTGCTCAGCAGATTCTGCACACGCTGCTTTAGAAAAACTCCAACATTCTTTTAACATCTTACAGGCCATTTTAAGTGCTAATAAAACCAAATACATGCTGTTTTCCAGATTTTCAAATACAGTTTTAAATACTATATCTATCTTTACCCAGACAGGATCTAGCATCGAACGAGTTACTGAATACAAATACCCCGGGCATTAGGCTGGATAATAAACTCTCTTTTAAATTTCATATTAATAAGCTTGCCATAAAGTGCAGACAAAAGCTCGGATTCCTTTATCGGAATAAATCTTGTTTACCCGCGTACACTATGAAAATAATAGTAGAAGCAACCATTCTAGCAGTCCTGGACTATGGTGATGTAATTTATAAACGAGCGTCTGTCAGTGCTCTCAAAGCCCTCGATGCAGTTTACCATTCTGCTCTGAGATTTATTGCTTGTGACCCTTACAGTAGTCACCACTGCAAACTTTACCATAGAGTTGGTTGGTCCTCACTAGCGGCACAAAGAGAATCCCATTGGCACATTTTTCTATAAATCACTCTCTGGCCAATCGCCTGCTTATATTTCTTCGCTGATCTCATTAAATAATAACACATATCAGACTCGCTCTAGTGGCTGGATTACCTGTTAGGTACTGAGAGTTTTTAGTGAACTGGGAAAATCTGCTATTAGCTACAGAGCACCAGCGAGCTGGAATTCACTGCAGGAAAGCTCAGCTCGCTGGGGTCACTGAACCATTTTAAACTTTTACTTTCTAATTACCACCAGACAGACTGTCACTGTTTTATTTGAGTTTATACTTTATTTTATTATTCAAACTTTTATTCATCTAACTTTTTAGTTACTCATTTATTCATTTTACTTTGTATTATTATTATTTTTACTACTATTATTATTATTTTAGATACATTTTTTTAATATTTTTTATTTTGAATCTTGTGTTCTTAGCTCACTTTTACTCATTCTATTATTTATCTTTTTTTTTATATGTATGTTTGGTTTATTATTTCTTAAATTTTATATTTTATGATTTGTTTTACTTTTATGTGTGAATTATTTTTTGTCATTTTAATCAGATTTTAATAATTTTACTTATGTATTTTAGTCTTTTATATTAAATTTATTATATTAAAACTTTTACCTAAGTTATTTTTATTTTATTTTTATTTAAATTTTCTATTAAATGTCTTCAGTCTCTTTCTACTGTAAATACTCGGCAACATTGTAAATGAGGGTCACCCTCAATGTGTTCCCGTGTTAAAATAAAGGTTGATTGATTGATTGATTGATTGATTGATTGATTAATTGATGAACAACCGTTTAGTGCATTTGGCAATTTATTACGGCCTGGTTAGTTTCCTGCTCCTGCTTCACTTTTGAATTACTGGAGAAAAGCAGAATTTTAAATATACAAAAATATTGTCTTTGGCTTAGTTGTCTTTGAAAAGCAACAGCAAAACAAGTGCAAGCCTCTTGAACCTTAAACGCCACCATGATGTTGTTGTCATCCATATGGTGGATGTAGAAAACTCTTTAACATTTTAGAAGTTTAATTATGAATTGAAGCCGCTGCTGCACGTACAGTACCAAGAAAGGAGAATGATTTTGTGACCCTATCATTTCCATAGATACTACTGTGTTCCACATGTCATGATTGCTAAGATTCAAAGCAACAGAACATGATACCAGCACTGATTTAACTGTAACCATATGCAGCAGGGTTTATTAATAAGGTAAGACCAATCCTATTTCATGCACTAATGGACACGGTGGATCTTATTGCCTCAGAGACCAACTAAGCTGAAAACCTGAAAGATTGTTTCAGGGGTTATAAAGCTGGTAATTTAAAAACTTGCTCTTTAGAGGTTTCATATTACACTACATGATTAGTGGAATCTTGGCTGCAGCTGGATTTTCTCGTGAAAGAATACATTAAAAAGTTCTTTATTTTGTTAAGAATGTATTTATTTATATTTTTATTTCAAGGTGAATAGAAAAAAACGATCCTGCGTATTGTCGTATTCTATTAGTGATCCTAAATTTCTAATCAGCCATTTATTACAGCCTTGGTTTATAGATGACCGTTCAACAGATCCAATTAATTTCCTGAGTTTTATTGGCCTGACGGCGAAGAGAATTTAGTGACTGCGAGACAGAAAGTGTGGAGAAGACAAACCTGCCTGCAGTTTTGTCTTCTGTTCCTGCAAACTGACTTTTCTTATCTTCTGGAAACAAATTTTTCCAGCATGTTGTCTGTTGAATCATTACGAGTGTGAAGACGATGCAGCAAAGATGTAAATCATTGTATATCGTATATCTGCGGAAAAAAACAAAATTTTAAAAGATAGTTACTAAGAAAATATTCATAATACTATGTGAAGATTTTTACTGAAACAAGTTTGCATTTTTCTCATCATCAGATGAAGCACTCTTCACACTGTCATTTGCATTTTAGTCATTTAGATTATGTTCTTACCTTAAGCAGCTTCCAAGTATTGCAGGTAAATCATGGCATAGAAAGTGTGAAGGATCAAACCATGTGACTCATTACCAAAGTCACTGGTTTTCCCTGATAAATCCCTCTTAACTCTCGTTTAAAACTTTCTTCTCTGTCTTCTGTTGTTGTCCCTCTGATGAACACTGTCAACACTTAACAGGATATCATGTTGGATCAGGGACTCAAATTCGTTGTCAGACGGAGGCTAAACTGTAACTTCAAATCTTTTTTTATTATATTTTTTTTATTTTCTGCACCTTCCAGGATGTTTTTCATATTCTATAGTCATTTTTCTGCAGTTTGGGATGCTACGTTTTATTTATATGACAGAAAATATAACTTTTATTATAGTTTGTTTTTTTCAGAGTCTACAAATAGAATTGTGTGGCAAATTTGTTTGTAATAAATCAAATGAAATTAGGATTAGGATGTAAGGTTCATGCTACAGAACGTAGATTTTTATGCAAAGCAATGTTGTTGTTTTTTTATCGTAACAAACAGGAAGTCCTTTATTTGTAATTTTATTCAGTAACAAAATAAAGTCACCTTACTAGTAGCAGTTTGGACAAGGTGTATTTTAATCTAAATTGACATCTTATCTTATCTACAGTAGGTGAGGCAATAATCAAAACTGAGGATGAGAATATCCCATTATCTTCATAACAACCATTTCTAGAGTTAAATGTCTGCTTTAGTACTTATCCGACTATGGTTATTGAATGCTTTTTACATTGAGCTTTCAAAGTTTTTGCAAAAACTGTAGATAGCAAAGGAAAAAAAAAAAAGCATGAGATCATTAGACCTGAAGTGTTGATAACACCCATCTTCCATCCCCTACCCTTCCTCTTTTTCCAGCGTCAATACTGGATCTATACAGGCTGCAATTAACCACAACAGACAAGCTATTAAGCACTCTAATTACTGCTTGTTCCTTCGATAGATGTTCAGTATGTGTGGGCTAGAGATGTGCGTGTAAGGTGTGTGGATGAAAGGGTTAGAAGAAATGTGTGCACTACACATGTATTATTCTCCACAAGCTTTTATGTGTGCTTCATGTTTCAGATTGTCTGTACTTATTCAGTGAATGGGGGTTGTTAGAGTCTATTTGTGGGCTTCTGTTTGCATGTGTGCGTGTTTAAAATTGGAGGTGGGGTCTGTGGTAACTACAGTCAAATTGTTTGTCAGCACCGTCCCAGACAATGCTTAATTACGCTCCTTCAGTGGCTGCAGAATCATAATCACTGCAATCATACGCGTTGGTATTCAGTAACTCGGGAAACTCAACGTGGGTGGAAATTTGTTCTTCAACTACAGGCACTAAGGTTTGAAAATGTGAAATTAATCATGTAGGTTATTTAACAAGCAGTTGTTAACACTAACTTAAGAAAGATTTGTTTATCTTACAAATTCACAAGTATTTACAGAAAAATATCAAAGTCAAGACCTAATTTATTAGCATTTATGATGACTATACTGTTACTGTATTCTTACAAAAAAGAAATGTAAATGCTAACCTACCCTTTTTTGGATATTTTGCAAAAAAATAAAATAAAATATATTATAATCACTTCCCCTTTGGGGGATGGTACAGTGGCTTAAAAGGTAAGGAATGAAGCTGAGTAGAGAGAAAAAAATCCCAAAATCTGGTAATTTTATTAAGTGATAGAGTTTATATTACCAGAAATTCCTCAGTTTAGCTGTTTGTACTGTTGATGTCAGGTCTAAGCCATTTTTCCTTTTAATACCATTAGAAATACACAAGAAAAAGACACTTCCTCCAAATCAAAACATGCAATGAGTCAGAAAGTTAATGTCTCTAAAAATGTCAAAGAGCCCAATACTAGTAAGGTATGTTAACGCATTGTATTTAGATCATTATTTCAGGTTCAGTTGTATACAGCACTGATGACCTTTCTTTTTAGAAAGTTGTTTCATCTGTTCTTACAACAGATTGCCTTGTTTCACTAGTGTCCGGGAGATTTTTGTGCCACAGTTTCAGACTACTAAAACTTTAAAAACAAGGTCAGTGGTACCTACTGTTGATCCCCAATACCCCCCTGTCCGACATTAACACTATTATGGAGCTGACTGGAAACATATGTGATGTGAAACAAGTGAAAGGCTTTGACAACCAAAGAAGTTAAGGTGGAATCTTAACTATTTCTGGACAGAAGACTCTGACACTCTGTGCTCGTAGGACCAGTGCCTTGAAATGATGATGCAAACTGACAAAACAGTTTTAATAAGATATGGTCGGATCTCCATGCTATTGTCAGCATACATTAGGTCAAAACACTTATCATGTATATCCAGCTATGGAAAGCACTGTAAGTGGATGTTTTACAAGTATCTAGAATCTCCTTTAACACCACAAAAAATAATTTTGTATGTGTTTTTATAATTAGTCATTACATAGCCTTTAACTGTAGCAGTCCTGTGGCAAATAATTACAAAACAAGTGTGTGTTTTGCTGTAATATCATCATAAAACAAAAGATAAAACATAGTTTGTGTTCACAATAAGATTATGTATTAGAACTGCTTTTTGGTCTTGGTCTTTGTGAAATGTGTTTTCGTGTTTAGTCAAATTGTTGACTACCTCGAGCTCTCTGCTGGTGTGCTCCATTGTCAGCCTAATAGGTTTTTGGTAACCTTTGGCTACAATGTAAAATTAGCTCATAAATATGCATGCGAGGATGTGTGATGGAGAGAAAAGGGTGATAAAACCTGTTTGTTTGGTAATTATACTCTGGAACTTGAGGGAAAATCAGAAAGGATTACACCATCTCTAGGAAATGTATTTGGTGCTGGGTTTGTACATCAGTTAGACGTTACTCAGGTTATCTAAAACAGTGTTGCTGCATGTTATGTGTGTTTCCAGACTTCAGATTACCAGATTTCCATTGATGTCTGATTATCAGAATTTTGCTGAACTGCCATTATCTACATCAGGTGTATCAATACAGGGAAGCATCTATTGTACAGGGAAGCATGCCTTTAGGCCTACATCTAGAAAAAACTGATTGAACGATTGTATCGATGACTAATGCACTTTGAAAAAAATGAAAGATAAAGCTATACGGTTTTGTTTATTTCTATAGCACATTTCAGCAGCAAGGCATTTCAAAGTGCTTTACATGATAAAAAAAACGTGATGCAGAAGCCAAACAGTTTGTCATTATCATTTTGTTTCAAAATGACTTGACAGCAGTGAAGAAAGCTATCACATCCATGTCAGTGTCAGCTGATGTCAGTAAAGCCTTTTTTAATAAAGTCATAAGGACTTTCTGTCTTTGATTATTCTGGGTACCTGACTTCAGCGTGTGCTTCGTGTTCGTTAAGAAAGGCTTTGGGGCCTCTTGCATGACACAATTAAGAGTACTTTGTTAGTATTGATTTTAGACAAAGGCTGAGACAAATTTATCCACACAAATCGACACAATACCTGTTGGTGTTTTTGTATAAAGTATCATGATTTCAACTTACAGGTGATTAAGTTTTGCTTCTTTGCTTCATCCATTCAGCATGTGGCTGTTGCACTTTTTTATTTTATACTTTTTTTGTCTTGGATTATCTATAGATGTGTTTTCAATTTAAAGAGCATAGAGCATAAAGGTAAGTGCATGGAAACCCTCTTATGGTATTATGTAACGTTTGATGAAAAGAAAAGTAGAGCACATTGAATTTACAGTAAAGTGTTGATCACAATTTAGGAAACACCCTTTTAAGACATTTTCTGCTTTTGTTGTAACAGAAATATGTTGTAAAGTTTAGAAACACTCATGAAGCTAAAGAATATAACACTTATTCTTTTGAGAAACAGTTGCTTGTTGTCACATTCATTGTGGATATAAAGTTTTTTTTAACCAGTAGATGATGTTTAGATGGTCAGACATTTGGACATCATGATGCAACACAGCATTGACTTCAATGACTAACTTCCTTAATCTGATAAAGTCTTTAACTGCCAAACTTTAGCTGTTGACCAAATGTGGTTCTGTAGCCACACGGCTATGTCTCACCTATATGATATGAATGCTAATTCTTCGAGTAATGTTTTTTTCTGTATTTTAATTAGATTGAGGCTGTAAACCTACCCTTTTGTAGGTCTTTCAGCCTCAGTTTGCTGTGGGACAAGCTCTGTGCTAATTTTGATAGACAGTTCATATTTTCATACTTTTTTTGGTTTGGGACAAATGCTTCTTTTCAATTAGCCTTTATTGAATAGTAAACAGGATGTACAGAGAGTGGTAAGACATGTAACAAGTGGCCTGAGATCAGGACTTGAACCAAAGACAAACTAGTTGAGGACTATAACCAGCATTAGCTTAATCAGCTGAGCAATGCAGGGCCTAGTTAAATCCTGTTTAGTAGAAGAAGGCATAAAATTGATCCTCTGTTTTAAATGTTGCTGACCTTTGGCTAAACAAGTGGAGAAACCTCAAACTAAGCAGCTGTTTCTAGTTTAGTCAATATTATGGATTCATAATTAATCTTTATGACATGTTTGAACTTTATGATTCAAAAAGAGCATAGTAGATTTGTATCAATCTCACCAGTCCCCTCCATAAATCATACAGTTGATTGTATCTGGACAAACTACATTTATAAACTGGGAGAAATGAGGGGAAAGGCAGAGAAAAACTGAGACTTATTGTAAGAATATAACAGGTTGTGTTATAAGACCATGTCCAACCCCTAAAAGCCAAATGTAATTCATTCATTCATACCTCAATCATTGAAGCAGACAGACCATGCTTGCTGTTCCAAAAAAGAGAGCTGAGATCTGATGGGAGTTAAGTCTGATGAAAACTGTTTGTCTCGGAGGAAGTCAGCAAGGCACGGCGTTCCAACCCCATAAATATGTTTAAATGTTAAGTCGGTGCCATTGGGAATCCTGTTTTCATACAAATGATGGTCCCACGGCCAAAACATAGTCAATCTATTTTTTTTAAATTTATTTTAGCTCTGAGTAGCATGTTAATGTCTTTAACACAAAGATATGATCCTTTCATGTACTGCTGATGGAAAAAGGGCCGATGTCCTTAGTAAGTGTGTTAAATGCAGCTTCTTCATTTAAACTTCTGTTACTACAAACTCATTGCATTATCCCACTTAACAAGTCACAATTACTCCCAGTAACCACTTTAAAACATGCACTCCACACTATAAATAAGAAGCAAACCAATAATTTTCACATTGGTGTTAAATGTACAAATCCGAAGATCTAAGTGAGCACACAGTTTTTCTGAAGCTACAATTGATGTCTCAGAATTTTAGCCCTGTGAGTCTATCTGTAAATTAACCCATTTCACTCTAAAGGTCAGTGGCCATGATTCCTTTTTGACCTGAATCTGGGACAGAGACCAAATTTTCACATAAGAATCTCAATAAAATGTAATATTCTTCATTTATGTTTAAAACATAAAATGACAACATACATGGCTTAATATTTATTAATTAATTATATCATAACACCTTTTATCTCGAGTCAGTTCAATTCAGTCATACGTTTTTCCAATGAAACATTCATTACTAAGTTTAAAAAAAGCAAAAATGTATTTAAGGTGAGTCTAGCTTGGTGACACTTTTGAGGTAAAACATTTTTTCAGTCAACCAAAAAGTTGACAATATGTTGGTGATTAGTTTAGATTTAAAATGCAGTTTTATATTCTGATTACTAATAATGGAAACTATTTTTGCAGGTTTATTAAATGTGTTTATGTCTGAGATGTGCCCCAGAATAACATGCATCTTAACTTTTAAATATTCAGACCCTCTGATGAAGCGGTAGCTGTAAAGTAGGACACATCCTATCCATTCAGAGCCTCAACAAAAGCCTCTATTCCTATCAGAGCTGTCAAACTGATCCAGAAAGTGTGGGCATGTAAACAAGTATAAATCTTTCATTAATGAACGATTCGTTTGACACAAGGACATTAACTAAACCTCAGGATTGACAATAGTTCCATTCAAAGATCTAATTAGACATTGACTTGAGTAAACCACAAAATGAACACTGATATTAAACCTGAAAATTAGATCTAATTTAAGTCTAAACTTAAAGTTTAATTTTTATCTAGGTTGCCTCACCAATTCAACCTAGATACTTGATGCTGAGAGAACCTAATTTAAATAACTGATTTAATTTGTTACTTGTAGTATCTGCCTTCCTCATCTGAACTTAAAAAGGAAAACCTGTCTTGCCAATACTCCCTTTAATGGTACTGGATGTTTAACTGTAATTAGTTATAGTTATTTCGCTTCCTTGAAAACAAACAAAACATTAGGATCTATTTACTTCTTTTATCTTCCCTTATTTATTTAGAGCTGCAGTTCTGTTTCTCATCACCTGGTGAAACTTTCTCTGTGGGGGACCCTGGCTTCCCCACAGTTCAAAAATCAATTGGTCTCCCTAACCTGCCTGTGAGTGTGTGTGCATGACAGTTTGACCTTTGTGTTTATATGTTGCCTTTGTGATGGACTGTTGACATGTCCTTAGGGTCCCCTGCCTCTCAGCCAATAACCGCAGGGATATGAACTATCAGGCCGGATAAATGTATTAGGAATTACATTAAACTGCATGTTTTGGTCAGAATATGGCTTCTCGCTTCCTAAAATCTATCCTCAATAGTCTGGTTAATAAATACAGATATAGTGGTCCCTGGAATGAGTTGAATATGTCCAGTATTGCATATTTGTATCCAATTGTACATATCTGTTTTCCGTTCTTGATTGCTGTTTTCTTCGCATATTTGAGAGACATAGAACAGGAATATTTATTGTATAAAATATATCAAAAGGGTATAACTCATTTAACATGTAATTTAAGATTGTATATAGTCTTTTACAGAAATGTGAACACATCTTTCCTGTAAACAAAATGATAGAGAACTCTGAGAACATGAGCAATGTGCAACGCATCTAGTACAGTTAAACAAAAAAGATGGTAAAGCCAAAGAAACCAGAAATGTGTATGATGTTCAGAGTTAGTGTTGAATTCATCTATGCAGTAGGCCTGCACTGTTTGAGTTGTTGCCATATTTTATCGGGATTGTGTTTTCTCTTGCACTATTTTATTCATCTCCAAGGGATTTAACTCCAGACAGATATCATTAGTGTTAACCTGATGTCTAAAAAGTTTAATTTAATTTCCTTCTCACCCATCATTTTCTGCATTTTAGCTGTTTACTGTATTTGCATTGTTTTAAAATAAGAAGCTGGTTTACAACATAAACAGAAGTTTGTTGTGTAACTGAACACAAAATTGTCTCTCTTACTTCTAGATGAGGGGCCTTACGGAAAAACAAAGGATATCTCTGGACCAGAACACACCATGACTCTGAGAAGACACAGTATACCAGGTGCATGGTACCACTGTCACTGAAATCTGTTTTAGTATACTGTGTGACCTGTAACAGAACACAAAACCAATCGCGAATCTGCCAAAAAATATCTCAAAAACTGCGAGACCTCATGGTAGCGTTATTTTCTAGAGGTAGTAATGTCTGGAGTTTTGTTTGTGTATCAATTTTTGATTAAACATTTAAGTACATTTTGGTGAATTAAGGGTAATGCTCTTAAGTTCCATAGTCATGTCATTAGGTTTATTAAATATTTCTTAATGGTTGGGTACCATATTAGAGCTAAGGCATAATTATCCTTATATTTTAGGGAGCCAAGAGTTAGTACAGAGGTTCTTTTTAGAATCGTTTCATGAACAGATGACCATCAAATAAGCAGCTCAGAAATGATTAACCCTGAGGTAGAATTAATTATTGTTCCATCATAAGGTTGAGCTAGTTCTTGCTTCACTACCCTTTACAGTGGAAGCCAGATACTTCCATGGGTTAGACACCGTAACTGTCCATATATATCTAAGAAATGCTTATACTTGAACTCCTCCTCTTCCATGCTGCATGTTATTTCAAAGATTTATATATGTTTTATGGAAATAAAAAAATTGTTTGCTAACTATTTGTAGTCACCTTCCTCCAAAAAATCCATCAATACATTTTTAAGTAGTGCACTGCAGATACACAGGGATCCTCTGTAGTTTCTGTCTAACAGAGCAACTACACAGTTTAAATGATGAGACAAATATAGTTACAAGGAAGAGTAATGAGGCAAAATAGTAATTATAAAGAGTGAGCTACACAAAGTCCTGTCATCAATCCCTTGGAAATGTAATTTTCTTGATCTCTCTGGAAAACAAAACAGTTCTTTTTAGTATTTTTGCTGGCATGACTAAAAAAAGTTTTTACCTCAGAAAGTATACTAAACCCATGAATAGCTGTCCCTTTGGAGATAAGAGTTGTTGGAAAACAGGTTGTGTGTAGCTCCTTCGGATTCTGTGATGTCCTTGTTACACAGTTGTCTAATTAAGTGTGCAGAGAATATCACATTGAACAAAAGTTGAGTAATTCTCTGTTGGAATAGTGGAACTGTGCACCATTCCTTTATCCTTGTTTTCATATAAATATAATCCGTTTTTTATCTAATCTTCAAAGATTCCTGTGTATATCTAATTGATTCCTGTGTGCCATTAGTTAGTCTCTGTGTTACTGCTTAGCAGAACTTTGTTGTCCAATAAAGGTTAATACAAATATTATATATGTGTTATATAGATATTTCTTATATAGATGTATAACATTACTTTCTTAAATGTATGTTTTTGTTAATACTGTGTGAGTAAAAATACATTTATACTAAATGTCTACATTCTTCTATATTGAAATGTATTTAATAAAATGCAATTATGCATATAAATCTTTATGCATTTAAAATACTATAGAGAATATTTTCTGTCCATTTGAATGTGAATGAACAGTTTTATCCTTCCTGTATTGCAGCTTTTGTTTAATCTGGAAAATGGTATCAAACATTAACAAATCATTTTCTCTTGTTTATTTGGTTGTTGTGTGTACACACCTGTCTTCGTCCTTTTCTTGGATTGTTCCTGATACGTGTTGTGTGGGTGCATGCCTTTATGTTTCTGGTTAGAAGCTCTGCGGGGGGTAACCATGGTGGAACTGGTAAAAAAAGAAGGCAGCACACTCGGACTAACCATCTCAGGAGGAACTGACAAGGATGGAAAACCACGGGTATCAAATCTGCGGCCAGGGGGGCTGGCAGCCAGGTGGGTTAGGTCATATTTGTTAGAAAATATTTCTAATCTTAAGCACACGTGAGCAATACACTGAATTCATCGTATGTATATTGTGAATGTCCTTCAATCACCAAAAATACAGTACAGGCTGTTATTTACTGCTTGTTTTCCCATGATTTTCTTGAATACAGGAGTGACCAGCTTAATGTTGGGGATTACATCAAGTCTGTGAACGGCATCAATCTGACCAAACTGAGGCACGAAGAAATTATTAGTTTATTAAAGAACGTTGGAGAGAGAGTCCTGTTAGAGGTGGAGTATGAGCTTCCCCCTACAGGTAAAATTCACACTGACGCAGTCACTTTGGCAAAGTTATAATATATGCGGGATGTACATTTTGTTTAAGTTACTTTAATTTGGCAATTTAAAACCGGCTAAAAAAAGAACAAAAATCAATCAGATGTTTATATCTTAGACCAGGACCTGAGCTGAATTGGCATCTTTCCTGCTACAGTTCAGCCTAAAACTTTTCATACCCCTTTGCAGATTTAGATTTAAAGAAATCTATTTAATTAATACATGTTTGTTATATATGGTACTAGAACGTTCCGCATAAATGTTAATTGTATTTAAAAGAATTTAAAGGTCCCCAAACACTTTAATCCATTGGGAACAGTCGTCTCCATCAACTCACCAGGTGAAAAACTGCAGCTCTCTGCAGTTGGTTTGTTGTTTAAACCATTCAGCTCTTTGTGGGTCTATGGCTGCACAAACTTTAAAAAATGGCTAAAGATTAGGCAGGTGCTAAACAGGCATTTGCTTTATAAAAGCCATTAAATTCACAAAAATGCATTTTTGTAAATGGCATCTATTTCACAAAATAAATTCAATGAGAATAATTAAACTTTGGATAAACATTTTATACCTGTATAATATCCTTTGTAATTGAGAATCTTTTTGGACAAGACCATGATATTTCCAAACAGAAAACAGCTGTAGTTGAATAAAAATAACTTTTTAGATCTGTAAGGGGTATCAATACTTCTGGACTTAACTGTAGATGTTATGCATCACAGAACTGATACTTGCTTATGAATATATATCATAACATACTGAGTGATTCGATATAAATACATGTTACAGCTAAATGGAACTGTAACACTGTTATTTCTGACTATCTTCTATACTGTTCTTACACTTCTGAATCTTCAGCTGTTTATTTGTATTCAGTAATTCATTTATTTATTTTTCTATTCCCTCCTAAAGCGCCTGACAGCACATCAGGGCTTATATCGAAGACAATCGACATCTGTTTGCACAAAGAGGGAACCAGCTTTGGTTTTGTCATGAGAGGTAAACATCACAAAATGGACAATGTCAAAAAATAAATAAACTAACTTGTAATTTGAGGATCTAACTGTTAAAACATAGATTCAGAAAGAGCAATGTATCAGTTTATTTATTTTTTTGGACAGGTACTTTTTCCAGCATTACAAATGCTTGTTGAAAATACGAACAACTACTTACTATTTATTTGATTTTTCTTTCCTGCTGCTCATTGCAGGTGGTACCCATGAAGACTGGCACAAGACACGCCCCTTAGTTGTGACCTATGTCAGACCAGGAGGTCCTGCAGATAGGTACAGTATAGCTCAACATACGTTGAACTGATACGTACGGCAATATGAAAAAGTACAATGGGTATTGTTAGATAATACTGAAAATATAATAAAATCTGGAAGCCATTGTAGATGATTCAGGATAAAAAAGCAAGCAAACACTGCTACTTCTACTACAACGACTTTTATTACAACTACTCTAAAGCTCTCATAGTTTTATAGGATAACATTTTGAGTGAACAGTAGAAACATAAAGACAAAGCAACACTTGAGAGAGTGATTGGGTTAAAAAAAAAGATCCCAACCTTAAAAGAAGCAAATTTTAATCAGGTATGTCAAAATGGAAAATAGGACTGATACATTAGTTTTAGCTTAGCAAGACATTATTGTGCTCTATACCCTGTTGGGATTCAATTCAAAGTATGTGATTGAATAGTCTGAAGATAATAAAGGACATTTTGAAATTAAAGGGCGTGTTTGTATACTGGTATTTTTGTTTGTAGTGAATACCACGCCGCCCTGACGACAGCACCTGTTAAAATGTATGTGGTTGTTGTATATCGTCCTCCGGGCCAATAGGGTGACTTCCTAAAAGATCAAGTCTCCCTTCTCTCCTCCATCCCCGAGCATGACTGTCCTCTGCTTGTCCTTGGTGATATGAACATTCACTTTTACACTCAAAACGCCGCAGATTTCTTCTCGCTTACTCACTCATTTGATCTCCAGTGGGTAAGCAGCCCCCCAACTCACAGGGCCGGTAAAGTACTTGATCTTGTTTTAAGCAGACACCGCATGACCAACTTACTTAAAGTTACTCCTCTACACCTCTCAGACCACTACTTCATTCAGCTTGATGCTTGTCTCCATCAACTACCCACTGCACACCCACCCACTATCTTCTTTCGTCATAATCTCCGCAACTTGTCTCCTGCCCACTTCTCTGCACTTGTAACCTCTGCTCTTCCACCCCATAGCACTTTCTCATCTCTGGAGGTAAATGATGCCACAGAGTGCCTGTGGTCAACACTGAGTTCCTGCTTAGACCGCTTGTGCCCACTGATCACCAAACCTGCAAGACCCATGCAGTCACACTCATGGCTGACTGACTCCCTTAGATCAATGCGCACAAACCTCAGAGCTGTGGAGAGAAGATGGCACAAATCAAAGGACCCATCTGATCTGTCACACTTCCAAACGCTGCTCTCATCCTTCTCCTCAAGTGTCACCACTGCAAAGAAGGAGTTCTATCAGGACAAGATCCACAGCACTACAGACACCCGGAAGCTTTTTTCTACCTTCAAGTCTCTGTTAAACCCACCACCTCCTCCTCCTGCATTCAATCTCATGGCGACCAGTGGTCAGTTCTCTGAGCGCCGCTGAACCCACTGCTTCCTTTTCTTCATTTACCCCTCTCACCGAGGAGGAGGTATTAAAGCTTCTCACAAGCAGCCGCCCTACATCTTGCCCTCGGGATCCTTTTCCCAACACACTCCTGCAAGCCATAGCTCCAACCGTTGTGACAGCAGCCACTCACGTGATCAATGCTTCACTATCTACCGGATCATTCCCCACCACCTTCAAACAAGCCCAGGTAAGTCCCTTATTTAAAAAACCCTCCCTAGTCCCCACCCAAGTGGAGAACTACCGACCGGTTTCCCTCCTCCCTTTCCTATCTAAAATCATTGAAAGAGCTGTCTCAAAGCAGGTGTAATTTTGTCCCAACATGACCTTCTTGATTCTAACCAATCAGGCTTTAAGAGCGGTTACTCCACGGAAAACAGCACCCCTGTCAGTAACGGAACCCTTAAAAGAAGCCAAAGCAATAGGCCAATCATCAGTTCTCATCCTACTGGACCTCTCAGCTGCATTTGATACTGTAAACCACAGCATCCTACTTACCAAGCTGGCAGACATGGGCATTGAGGGCAGTGCACACTCCTGGTTTAAATCCTACCTCACAGGACGACCCTTTAAGGTGGCATGGAAAAGCCAAACATCGATGCGACACCACCTCACCACAGGGGTGCCCCAAGGCTCAGTGTTGGGCCCCCTCCTCTTTGACATGTACAATACTTCGATGGGCCCAATCATCCATTCGCATGGCTTCTCCTATCACTGCTATGCGGATGATACCCAGGTCTATCTGCATGGATGAAAGATCACCACCTCCTACTGAACCTCTCCAAAACTGAACTGCTTGTTATCTCAGCAAAGGAAAATATTCACCACAACATCAGCATCAGGTTAGACACCCCATCTGTGGCACCTACTATGGTTGTAAGAAACCTGGGCGTCATGATCGATAATCTGCTGACCTTTGCGGATCAGGTTGCCTCTGTCGCTCGATCGTGTCGCTTCTCTCTATTCAACATCAGGAAGATCAGGCCATATCTAACACATCATGCGACACAGCTCCTAACGTGACCAAAGCCCCGTGCAAGTCAGTCTAAACTCTTCTCATTTGCGTTCCTCGCTGGTGGAACGACCTTACGTGCATCAGAGCATCAGATTCTCTATCCACCTTCTAGAAATCCTTGAAGACCCAGCTCTTCCGAGAGTATCTATTGCCCTGAAAGATCTAAAAGCACTTATTACCCCCCTGACATTAGTTAGCACTCAATGTTTGGTACTTGGGCCTTCTGTGTTTACCTAAATGCTGTAAATGAGTGTCATCATTAATGTTAAATCCTCTCCTAGCATATTGCAGGTAAATTGCGTCGTAGTTCAATGTTAAACCCTCTTTTTGTAAATCGCTTTGGATAAAAGCGTTTGCTAGATGCAGAAATGTAAATGTAAATGTAATCAACTGAAATTTGACCCACTAGAATAAACACATATATACGTTTTTATGGTGCGAATGAGTTTACAAAGTTACAGTTTGTTTAAACTTTTTATTCAAATTAATTCATTTAAAGCAGGATAATTGCACATAGATTATGTTTTTTATATGATGGTTTATTGTGGCACTAATTTGGACAAGTTGTTGTGTTTCATGTGCAGCGCTGACCATAATAAGCCTCTTAGCATTCAAGAGTTGTTCGTTGTCAGGCACATTGTGATTTAATTGCGGTTAAGTCACAGGTGCTCTTGCTAGTTATTTGTAAAGAAAACATGGATGTTTCAGAGTTGCTGAGGATATTTGGGATGATAAAATAGGAGAAAAACTAAAAGCAAACATCAGTGTGACATATAAAGATTTTTAATTTGAATTGATGGTCACTAAAGTAAAGGCATAGTTTCACTTCAGTAGTTTAAGGACTAAATCAGGTTTAACGTGTTCATTCTGACATTAGGGTTAAATCAACATAAACCTGAAGATTTTATTGTTGGCAAAGCAGAAAGTATAAACCTTTAGTAATAAATATCTTAAAGTGTAGCTCCGGATAAAAACAAAATTAGATGTCCAAATTTTTATTGTTACATTTTCACATTTTATAAAAACAATTGTTTCTTGAGAAAAATTACTTTGTGAAACGTGAAATTTTAAGCAACCATGATGTCGATTAAACAAGAACCTGCAGCCTGATATAACTCATGATAAATTGTCCTTATGTGTTGTAAAAGTACACCTATTACTCAGAGACCTCTTTAAAGTATAAATGTAAAAATGTAATAAGTTCTTATTTAGAGTCACAAAGAGGTGTGTGTTCCCTCAGAAAAAACGAAAGCCTAGAAATATAATTCTTTTACCATCATTGGTATGTTGACAACTGTTTGTTGTTCGTAACTGCTGCAGCATGATTAACCTTTATTCCTTTATTCCCGTCATCCTGCATATATCGTACTTCATGTTTAAGTAATACTCTGTGACAACTGCATATAAATGTTGGTTCTGTAGCTTTTGTGCTTCTATAATACAACAATGATTCAACCTCATGCATATCCTGTGATGATTTTGTTAGTATTTCAACACAATAGTCCTGAAACCAAATGATGCATTAAACATACAGCAGGTATTTTAATATCTCTCTTAACTCAACTTTTTTTTTTTACTAAAGCTTCAATAACTCAAAGGTAAGAGAATAGAAAGCTGACTTTGATGCTAGAATTTTAATATCCAACGAGCTATTTTTGCTCCACTGACACTTTTTTGTACTGGAAGCATGCAGCAGTAAATTAGGGCAGATACAGAATAATAACATGAAAGGAATTACTGCATCATTTTCCAGCTGGTGAGACAATTTCATGCTTCTTTTAGAACATAATAGGGACTCTAGAAGGGATTTTTTTAATGTAATCTGAACATCTGGTAAAAATTTGGTTTAAATTTCCATGACTTGTTACCAATTATAAATATCTTAACCTATTGTACAAGGCCACATTATAATTGGAAACTCCATCCACAGGATTTAAAATGAGATACCACGACAAAGAAAAAAGATTTCAATTCTTTCTGCTTTTTTTTCCTCTCAGCTCATCTAACATCTTTCCAAAGAAAATCATCCTAAGAATGTGGGTCACTCGAAGGGAAATAAATGAGATATTCATGCTTTATATGCCATTTATATGCCAATCGGAGAAAAGTTAATCCCCAGCAACACACAGTCGCAGAATTACCTACATATTTAGCATCACCCAGCGGGATTTAAAGCAGCAAACAGAGCCAGAGAGCCACAGGGTTTTTATTCTGTGTCATAAAGACTATTTTTCATAGCATCATCAAAACCAGACAAAGCCTCCAGGTCGGAAAGCAGGAAAAACGTCACACAGCCCCTCAAATATGAGCTTTAGCAAGCAATTTATTAAAACTACCCTCAAAGAGAAAAGCAATTCTTTAACACAACCTAAATTCATGCACAACTATGACTTACAACTAATGTTGTTCACTAAATAATTAATGTTCTGTTTGTTGTGTTTATTATTAGATCATAAAACAGTCATGATGGTGGTCAAAGTCAAACTTTTTGTATATTGAGAAAACTTCATATTACCCATAGCCTAATTCCCTCGATAATGGATGTTCATTTTTAAAACCTTTCCCGAACATTTTGACCTTTTGAAAAGAATTTCAAAACTGCACAAGGAAATTCATAAAAGGAATACATTTAAGGCAATGCTTTACAATTGAATACTTCAATTTGCAGAAATAGAAACAGCAGGTAAAAAAGGAATATATATATATATATATATATATATATATATATATATATATATATATATATATATATATATATTATTTTTTTTTTATTATTTATTTTTTTTATATAATTTTTAAAGTGTTTAAATAAAGTAGTTCTTGTACTTCATTCATGTGGTATGAAAGTAGGGTTGTAGAAACTTTACAGTCACTTTAGAAAACTCCAACATTTTGTAATTCTGTATTTCAATTTCTTAACTTGTTTGTTAATTGTTTTGTTGCTCAGAGAAGGAACACTGCGTCCGGGTGACCGCCTCTTAACTGTGGATGGCGTTCCTCTACACAATGCAAGCCACAATGACGCCCTCAGTGTGTTGGCTCAGTGTGGTCAGGAGGCTCTGTTCCAGATAGAGTACGACGTAACCATAATGGGTGAGACGTCACACACAAACTGCTGTTGAAAGATCCTAGAACTGATCTCCAAAATCAAAAATGAAGGGTGAACCTCTCACATATCTTTATTGTTTTTTGTTTGTTTTTTTGTTTTTTTTAGTGAGGCATCAATTTAAATCTGATGAGGCTTTATTTTCCAATTTACAATGAATGTAGTTTAATCTTCTTTTTTTGTATTCAGATTTCTGACAAATTGGAGTTTTGGTTCTTACATTGTTTTAACCAAAAAAATTATAGCTCTTGGTTGCACTATTTTGTTACATAAACCAAAAAGGTGTTTTAGAAACCTAGCAGTAACTTATCTAGAAGTCTAACTTCCCCGCTATGTTTTTGTTTTATTTTATAACCTTCTGTCTCGAAGACATTATTTATTATACTAGTGAGTAATGGTAACGTTACTCGGTCACCATACTAGAAAAAACAACAGTTATATGTAAACAGAGAGACCTTAATGGTATGATGTGTCTGAACTTGAGCTAAAGAACAAAGTAGGATTTACTTATTTCAAGTAAAAGAAAAATATTTATGCACTTTGCATTTCCTATAGTGGAAATGAGTTGCTGGCATGGTGAATATAACCAACACAGCAGTCTCTACATGTATTACAAACGAATGTGGAAACCTACTATAATCCTAAATTCTGTTTATTACCTTCTTATTATCTGCATATTACACAAAAGGTTATCATCTGCTGTAACATTTATTAAAAGCAAAGAAAAAAACTTTAGGAATGTGCTTCACACATTATTTTTACAGCAATTAAAGATGATCACCCTTTTTTTTACTCTTCAGACACAGTAGCAAATGCTTCTGGTCCACTTTTAGTGGAAATCGCAAAGGCACCAGGAGCAACACTGGGCATCACATTGACGTCGGCCAGTCATCGAAACAAGCAGGTCATTGTCATCGATCGGGTTAAACCTGGCAGTGTGGTGGACAGGTAAGCACGTCGTTTTATACAACAAACTTGCTTGTAAATGCACCTGTAGCTACAAACATGGGCTTCACATATAAAGCATTGTGATGCTATTTATTGTTTAAAGCGTTGTAAATTTTCTCAAAAAGCAACCAGAAAACTGCAATTAAGTTTGCATGATTATTTTTTTTTGTAAACAAGTTGTACTTTATTCTAAAGTAATATTTTACACATAAAAATATGAAGTTTGTACATTGGCTGAGAAGTGCAGTTACAACAAGAAAAGACACAACTCAACGACAAAAGACACTACACAACACAATAACAAAAACGGAAATGGTAGGTACTGTCGGGCAACATGGATCATCGCTGATTGGTTAAAAGAAATGCTCTGACGTAAATATATATAATTGATTAGCCAGGTCTGGAAGCTGGCACAGCTTCCAAATTTTGCATTCATTAGCTAAAGGTACAATGTCCAAAAGTAGCTCAGCATAAACGTTCATTAAAGTTACATCAATTAACTTACTTGAAGGTTCTGCGTGGGTGTCGTCGGTTTCTTGGACCAAAATAGCTCCACAAGTTCGCCGTTTGTTTGAACTGCTTTCCACAATTTATACAAAACATTGCATTTATTTTATTTTTATTTTTATTTTAAACAATCAGCGACGATCCATGTTACCCGACAGTACCTACCATTTCTGTTTTTTGTAGTTTTTTGTTGTTTTTTGGTGTCTTTTGTTGTTTTGTAGTGTCTTTTGTTTTTTGTAGTGTCTGTTTTTATTTTGTAGTGTATTTTGTTATTTTGTTGTGTCTTTTGTTGTTTTGTAGTGTCTTTTTTGTTTTGTAGTGTCTTTTTGTTTTGTAGTGTCTTTTGTTTTTTGTAGTGTCTGTTTTTATTTTGTAGTGACTTTTGTTATTTTGTAGTGTATTTCTTTTGTTGTATAGTGTCTGTTTTTGTTTTGTAGTGTCTTTTGATTTTTTGTAGTGTCTGTTTTTGTTTTGTAGTGTATTTTGTTATTTTGTTGTGTCTTTTGTTGTTTTGTATTGTCTTTTTTGTTTTGTAGTGTCTTTTTGTTTTGTAGTGTCTTTTGTTGTTCTAATTGCACTTCTCGGCCACCGTAAGTGTGACATACATTAGTAGTCCCTCCCATTTTTCTTATGTATGTCTATATGTTGTGTAGTGTCTTTTGTTGTTCTGTAGTTTTTCGTTGTTTTTTAGTGTCTTTTGTTATTATGTGGTGTCTTTAGAGAGGTGTTTAGAGATGTTCAGATGGATGAGTTAAATTCTGGAAAGAAAGCCAGAAAAATGCTTCCAGAGGCCTGTTACTTAGCTTCATCTTCCAGACTTACCTTAAGATTTATTTTAATTTGCAAAGAAGAATAGTCAAAACTTAAGAGTCAAGAACGTAAGTGGCAAAGAATCAGAACCAGCTATACTGGGCGAGACTGCAGAGCTTTAACTGCAAGAGTTTTCTTCAAGCTGTTGTCAGCAAAACAAAAGAAAAAAAACGTGTCTACTTTTTATAATATATACTATCTTGCGTTCGTTTATTATTATGAAATCCTAGGAAATTAGATTGAGACTTTGGTAATAACATAATTAAATGTTAAGCAGTCAAGTCATTTTCATAGATCCTGTGTGTATTACAATGTTGTCATAATTCTGCATTGTCTAAAATAGTGTAAATGTCAGTGAACGCTAAGTAAATCTTTCAAATACAACAAGCTCTTTGCAAAAACAGAAAAATCAATATCCCACCACTCCTGTGAAACCCTTCCTACACTGCAGGATTACAGATATATTGTGTTTACTCTTATGTTTAGGAAATCCTTACACACATAAAAAGTTAATGCAGCATGTATCCAGCCCTATAAGCAACACTAAGGGCAGAAGACAGGAAATCGCCCCAAGCAGAGCCTCAGTCTGCTTTTTAAATATAAATGAATAGCTTGAGCTCAGCATTGAAAGGAGCAGTCAAATATCCTCAATCAACAGAACAGGTTGGCTAATAACGCCAATAATTATCACCACACAACATCTGTTTGTAAACATCGTTGCTTCTTCATTTCCTGAAGTTGTGATGCTATTTTACGTTTTATCTTTCTTGTGGGCTTACTAGATGTGGAGCACTGCAACCTGGGGATCACCTCCTGTCCATAGATGGGACATCGACAGAACACTGTACCGTCTTGGAGGCAACACAGTTATTAGCAAGCACAACTGAACTGGTCAAGCTAGAAATCCTTCCGTCACATCAAACAAGGCTAGTGGGGAAGCACCATGATGCAGGTAAATTTAACAGGACATGCTCTGAGAATGACAAAATGATTCTCCAAGGTTTAATGTTATAAGGACAATGGTTTACAATTTGGCTTATTTTTATTTCTTTAATTTAAAATGTAAATTTCGCTTCCATAGAACAAAATAAATGAAATTGAAATAACAAAATGAGTGTCAAACTCAGTCAGTCCTGTTTTAAACCTGCCGTTCACTTCCTGTGGGACTGAATGAAGGATAATTGCTCCTCAACTGTAGGTTTGAGGCTGATTACTTTAAGAAATGTTTGAAAAATGCTGTTGAAAAGTGTTTTGACAGAGGAAAGTGTTAGTCTGACTTGTTTTTTACAGTTTAATACACTGGGTCCTAACACATAATTACATTTTCGGTTTTCTCTCTGAATTTGAACCGAGAAACATTCTGTGGAATATCACAACAAACTGACTTGGATTCAATATTTGGAGGAATATTGTGTTTGAAGTGCCATACATGCAAATTCTGCAAGCCAATAAAAAACTATGCTACTTTTGACTTGTTTTTTTTACTTTGCTCATTTGATGAATAATCTTAGAATTAAGATAAAAAAACAGCTGTTTTACAATTTACAGTAATCCTATTTGTCTGCAGTTTACTTTTTTTTTGTGCTAATTTTTACTCCTCGGACACTCTTATTTGCTTAAGAAGCTGCTACAAGTTGCCACCCAAACCATTCACAAGTATTAATAGTTTGCCTGTGAGAGGCTACATTTTTTATGTATTTATTTGTTGTAATCACAGTTGTGTGCTGGAGAAATGAACATGGCTTATGAAGCCTTCCAGCAGACCCAACAGCCTGTCTGCTGCTGCTTTATTAATAGACACTCTGATTAAAGCCGTGTATGTGTTTAACTTTGGTTTTATTGTGTGTTGCTGCAGCAGATTTACCTCAGTTAGTCAGCGTGCTCATTATTCTTCCCACTTTTGGGGTATCTGTTATATGCACTCGACCGAAGAGAAATTACATTTCAGTGATTCTATACAAAGTGACGGTTTCTGCGAGTCTCGTATGCTCTGATCTCTGCTGTGCCCCTGTTATTTGCTCTCAGTGCATCTCTCTCTCCAGCATGTTTTACTGGACCTAATGACTTGCTCAAGGAGGGTTAGATGTGTGTGGGTTTCCAGACTTCTCACAGTGTCAACCCGAGGGTTCCCAAACACAAATTCATTTCCCAAAGCTGCAGCAGTTTGGAAATGGTGACTTCCGTGACTGTGTGGTTGTAGAAGTATGCTGCAGGTTTAGATCAACCTCAAAGTCTAGAGAGGAGTTTTTGAAGAAAGGGTTTGTAGGTGGCCACACTGCAGCCTTGATATAAAACTGCTGCTATAGAAAATTTACCAGATAATATAACATGCAATCCTTATGACTTTTTCTGATCAACAAAGGGTCAAAAAAATATGTAAACCTCCATTAATATTTCACTAAATTGCCCTTAGCAACCTCCACCTAAACCAAATGTACTTGTACAACAATTACAACCAACCACAATTGTCACTGATGGAGCAAATTTAAACTATATTGTTTTCTGGCAGAGACAAATATTTTAAACAAAGTCCACAAATTCTATAAATATTCAATAAAGCGGATTCAGAGCCTTAAAGAAAGCTGGTTTTAGTCCTTCAAAATCCAGTTTGGATGTTTGTTTAAACCCTTCCTGTGTTACAGCATTTAGATTTCATCTCATATCACAGACAGTTAGATGGCAGAGAGTTGAATTGGGTGTTAAGAGACAAACCCTAAGCTGCCAAAACTGAAGCGTTGCAGAAACACATGTATCACAATCTTCTGTAAAGACTTCTGTTGTCCTACTCCAGCACTTTCAATTTAAAAAGCCTGGAAGCATCATCCCAACCCCAAGTACTCAGTTGATCTGTTTCAAATCACTTAAAACAGAAAGACATTTATGAATAAACACACAAAAATGAACATTAACTCATTAGATCCTCCTGGCTTGAGTAATAAAAGATTAAAAATGTCATTCTTTGGTTTTGTTTATCTTTATTTCAGACCACAGCAGATTTGACACCTGAAGCCTTTCAGACTTAGCCTCAAGCATTATTGACTTAGAGAGATTAGCCTTATATCCCACTCAATAACAAACTGATTTGTTTGTTCCAGTGAAGATCCATAAGTCAGATCATCCCCACACCTGGGACCCCTGTATCAATTACTGTCACCCTCAAAACTCAACCCTTTCCAACACAAGTTCCACCCTCAACAAGTCCTGGACTGCATCCAACAACAACACAATCAACAGTCTAGACTACTGCAAGTGTAAGAACTGAAGCCGGTTCACTACATTTTCCTATTTCCTTCCTAGAGTAAATATTTATTTATGTCTGTATGAGCCATTAAACATTAAACATGTTTTTTGTATTTTGTGCAGCTCTTGTATGCGCTAGTTTCTCTACCAGCTCTACAACTACATCAGGCCCCAGTAGCCAGAGCTCCAACACTTTGCCAAGACCAACGGTTCCCATGAGTCCTCGCAACTCACTGCTGAAACGACGGCAGAGGAAGAAAGAGCACAAAAGTTCCTGTAAAAGTTGCTCCGCCTGTTGATTAACTGATCGAAGGTTGCAAACGATCCAACTAATATGTGTAAATGTGTTTGTAAAGTGTCACTGGCATCAAGTTCGGTAGGTCCTGGAGGTCAGGTGGTCCATGTGGAGACCAGTGAGGTCGTCCTAACAGGGGATCCACTCAACGGCTTTGGAGTGCAGCTGCAGGGAGGAATATTTGCAACTGAAACACTTTCTGCACCACCACTAATTCGATTCATAGAGCCTGACAGCTCAGCAGAGAGGTGAGCACACGTTTATGTCTATTCACTGCATACGACAAATAGAATACTTGATTGATATGTGTTTGGTTTATATTTGAAAAGAAACTTTTTTAATGCTTGATTTGCTTGATAAATGACCCACAGAAACAAATTAATTTTCTCATCACCCCAGAAATAATCAACAAGTTATGAAAAGAGAGTGAAGTTAGTGTTTATTACCTTCATTATTTTATGGTTAAATAAAATGTTGACTAGAAAAATATGATTATTTTCATCATAAGAGGCTTTATTATCTATTTGGAAAAAAAAAATTGGTACTTTTATTTTTGAACTGTGGGTTTTGCTTTTTATGTTGAATTCTTAGTAAAATATGGACAAAAAAAATTAACAAAACTCGTATTTTTTTAAATAAAATACAAATTCACATGAAAGCATTTTTGCATGATTGGAAACTGAGAGAACATGAGAATGTAGTTAACACACTTTTATTTTTATTACCAAAGGATTTTTTTTCAAACATTGTTAAAAGAAACGGTGGCCGATGATGAACAGCCACCCCCGAGCTCCTCCAACGGATGATTGTAAATATGTGGCGCTAGAACAACGTTTATCATTAAAATTGAACTGGACCCGTTACATGCTCTACAAACCCATTCAATAAAATAATATCTGACGATGAGTTTTACTTGTTTTTGAAATAACGTAATATATAAATTAAATATAGACTGATGTACTCTAATAATTATGTTTATTTTCTCCTTACAGCTAATTAAAATATTAAATTTACCATAAGGATGTTTAACACGATTAACAAAAAACTTTATAACCGAGGAAATGTTCTTGATGAAAAGTCGATTTAATACCTGCTTGAAGGTTGTTTTCGAAACTTGCATGCAGTAAATGAGCGTCATTAGAATGCATATTTAAATTTATTGAATGAGTTTATTGTATAATAAAAGCTTTCTAATGTTAAAAGCTAATTTACCAACTTATATGTTTGCAAAAGGTTAAAACTTACTGGAAAGTTTAAATGACCAAAGTCTCAATAAAAACTATATAAAAGTGCTGACTTTCATAACAGTGCTTAGTCTGCTGAGTTATTTTGTTATTAAAACTGTTATTAAAACAGAAGTCAGAATAAAGACCGACTTTATGTGGCGCCTGTTTCACCTAAAAGACCTTTGAGTCATGTATTTTACTCTGCGCTAAGGCCGCTCACAGAGGCTGGGGGTGCAGGAGTATTGATTTTAGTGCTGCATTAGCAGTGTTACTCACTGTGGCTCTCAAATGTGTGCTGGGATGTAGGTGCTGATGTAGGAGGATGTGTGAATATGATGTTGAGTGTAGTAGCAGCAGCTCCAGCTGACCATGCATTGTTGTAGGCGTGTGAACATGTGCTTCAGTTTCATGGAGGTTTTTAAAATATTGATGTTCGTGTAATTGTGTTCTTGTTTTATCTTCATGTCACCTTTAACGCAAGTTGGTTTTAATTTAGGTGGTTAAAACCTAATCATTCATTGTGGTTTTATGGTGTGGTTGTTTTCTGGCCAATATTTCCATCCTATGAATTGCTTCCTTGAGTGCAGGCTGTGTTTCTACACCCAAGGGCCACATTCACTATTCCATTAGTGCCCACGCTAAAAACACTAATTAGTTTGCTTCTTCCTGCTCATGCCGGAGGAATCGATCAGTATATTTATTCTAATTCAACATCACAGCTGCCTGCCTCAAAGGAGACTTAAACTAGGGACAAACTTTGCAACTTTCACAGTCTTTACAGATTTTTAAAAGCTTCATCCTAGCAGACTGCAGATTTTAGTGTCACTAAGACAGGATTGATCAACCCGACTAGAGATAAAAGGTAACATTTTTATTACAGTGGATGTAGCGTAAGTTATTCTTAGAAATGAGCCAGACTTTATCCTGTAGAGCACCAAAACTGACATAGTTTAAATTACATTCAGAATCTTTGTTGTTTTTCTCTTTGCATTTTATACACATTATTGTCCAAAAAAGGTATTTTTCTTATTCCTTGTACATTTTGGACAGTGTAAAAGGATTGTCGGAAATCTTAGTTTCCAGACATTATTTTTTTACTAAAAGGAGGTTTTATCACACAAAACTGTGAGGTTAACATTAATGAGGCATGTTAACAAAGTCTGTTGGCTTACATAGCAGCCATGGAATAAAAACAATATTTTAGGCCCCTATAGTCAATTTTTTTACATAAATAACTAAGTCAAAAATGTTTGTATGTTTTCATGTATCCTGACATCAACTTGATAACTGTTACAGGTGTGGCCTGCTGCAGGTGGGTGACCGCCTTTTGTCTATTAATGGAATCCCAACAGAAGATGGAACGCTTGAAGAAGCCAATCAGCTTCTCCGAGACGCTGCGTTGACCAATAAGGTCGTGCTTGAGATCGAGTTCGATGTAGCAGGTTTGTAAAGTTTAACATGTCTCCTAAATACTTCCCGTGTGTCATGTAATTCCGACACATCGGGCCATTAATTAATGAACCAAAGGGTCATTAATTCTCTGAACACTCCCTGATTCTTTAATTGTTTACACTGTAAACACTTTTGCACTGTCTGGGTCATCTGACAGGGGTAGACGGGAATAATTACATGTTTTTACACCAGGGCATGGCCCTGTCAAGAGGCTTTTAACTCCACTATTAGTTCAGTCAGTGAATCGTTTTAGCTTTGGTTAATGTGCATCAGACTGGATTTTAACAAATATAAACCACACAGGGATTATTCATCAGTTCCAGTTTTAATTATCATTTATGTACTGAGAGACATGTATGAATAGAAGCAGATAAGTGTTGTTGTTTTTCAAGTGTTGATGTTCCTCTAAATATACATTAGAAAATGATCAACATAAAAAAGTCTTTTTACTATATATTAAAAGGATTGATTGGAAGAGCTAAAAGATTTTTTTTTTGATGATGCTTTTTGGCAATCCTAAAACAACAGCAATTATTTTTAAACACAACTATAAATATCATTTGGATTATTTTGAACCTGATCGTTAAACAAAATAAAACTACAAGTCTTTTTTTTTTTTACATTTATTCTTTTCCAGATTGAGACTTTAAGTATAAACATCTCTTATGTAACAAAATCTATTATTTAAGGCTCTACTGTAATTTATAATGTATTTTATTTATTTAAGATAAAAGATAACATAATTATCTTTTAAATAATTATCTTAATTTAAGATAATTGTTTAAAAGCAGATTGTTGGGGTGGAAACGTAACGACTGTTATTTAAAGGAATCAAAGTGCAACTCTGCCCAGGGAGGCTGTAGCTTTAACTGTTACTATTGTTAGTGTGTAAATGTTGAAATGACTGATTGTAGTGTTAAGCACTTGTGCATTCATTGATTGTTTGACCTGTTTTGAATAAAACCATAAGTACTTCAAAGGATGGAGGAAAGTAGAAACTACATTTTTACCTTATGTTCCAGTAGAGAACTCACAATTTCCTGAGTATTCTGAATAGTTGTGATTACACTGCTACACAAATAACAATTTTCCTTATTTGCTTGTGAAGTTGAATGTTATTTATCCTCATTTAAGCTTCAGTGAGCAATAAACATTTCCAGCATTTTAGGATTCTCAGGTTTTTAAACTAAACTCCAAAGTAGCAGCCGAGCTTGGACTCATGTGTCCGTGTGCACTGGTTTAACTGGTGAATTCATCTTCTTCCTTCCAGCATAAGCGTTGTAATATTTGTCTTGGATTGTGCCTGCAGAAATGCAGTTCAGTGCAGAAAAACCGAATGTAATTACAAATGTTAAGCTGGATAAATGTTATTTATCCAGCAGTTATTTTGCGTTTTTATGTAGTTTTGTCTGTGGGTGCTGAACACTGTACGCATGTGTCTTTGTTACAGAGTCAGTGGTGCCTAGTAGTGGTACGTTCCATGTCAAGCTGCCAAAGAAAAGAGGAGTGGAGCTGGGGCTCACCATCAGTGGTAGGAAAACACAAATCCTTCTTTATAGGATCGGCTTTTCCTTTTGCGGCTCTGCTCGCAGAATATTTAAATCTCACTAGACAACCCATCTAAACACGTGGGCCGAAATGCACAGTATGTTCATCCTGGCAACCCACCGTGCTGAACAGATCAGCTGAAAACGCTTCTAGTTTTAAGAAAATCGGACAGAAACCATTCATTAGAGAAACCTGATTAAACAGCAGCAAGTTTCGGTTTTATTAAATTGATACATAAAAGAGTTTGCTTTACTGATTTTAAAGAAAAATAAACCTCTGCTGCATTACATGAGTTATTCATATATCAAAATATTTTTGGAGCTGATTTGAAGTAAATTCTCTTCAGCTAATCTAAAAAGAAGATGCAGATTTTACCCAGTAGGGCCTAACACACTTTACTGGGAGTTTACTTTACTGCAGTTCAGTCGTCAGTGGTAATAACCTACAATAAAATAAATGTTTATTCTTTCTTTGGATCGCATGTTTAATGTTGGTTTAATTTCGTGGTGTTATTATATCGTCCAGTTTTGAGGTCACTGACATCCTTGCCTCATTTTCTGACATAACTTCACACTTTTTCAAGACACTCATCTTTCATCAATAGATGTAAAATAATAATAAAAATAAAATGCAGGTTATAGCATCAACCTCGAACATTTTGGTAACTGCTCCTAAACTATCTAAATATGTATTTACTGTAGTTTTGCAGCAATAATATCAAGTTTCATAATTTTGCTTAATCTCTCTTGAGCTTGAGAAAGTGTCTGTTGTTGACATTTATTTCTACAACATGTATTTCCACCTCTCAGTACAGAGTAAATATGTAAATATCTTATCATAAATAGTATTACAAAAAAAATGATCCAAGCCTGGATCACTTTATGATCCAACCATACTGGACAGAAGGTCTTATCAACAGTTATGAACAAACATGTCTCTGACTTCTGTGATCTATGTTTAGCTGCTCACAGCTCACTTGTCTGGCAATTTTGTCAACTATCAGGTTAAAACTCTGAAAGAAAAAAAACGTACATGATTAAAAAAACAACTTAGGTGAAGCTGATTTGATTTGAATTAGACGAGTATTTTAAAGGTATGCCTGCTATAATCCTTAGTATTTAAACCTTTAAACATGTTTGTGTCATCCACAAACCTTAAGTACTCCACTCAATTTAACCTTCTTGAAAGGAATCACAGCTTTTATTTCTCCATTTAGGCTTGTTTAAAATAAACTTCATGAACTTAAACAGATCTTAGGTTGTTTTTTGCCATAGTACTGACAAATTACTTAGACAACATATGTAGTTGACTGGTTTTGATCAGTAGTTGAATATAGATAAAGGACATTACTCATATTATATATCTGGTGTATCTGTATGTTAATGAGTGATGTTACATAACAAGTTTCACACCATTAGTCTCAGTCTGAGAATGGTGTATTGATGCCGTCTTCTGAGCCTAAAACAAAACAAATAATCATCTGATTGTAACCAATATTATTCGAAAAAAGAGTAGATTAATAGTCTAGTCGACTTATTACTTTCTACAGTTAAATCATAACATTTGTTTTATTTTCAGTCGTGCCTTTTATGCAGCACTTTTTGTTAGACTGTATAACTGACCATGCTATTATATGCTGGTGATACTGGTTAATAACATTGGTTGGTTAACTAGTGCGCTGTTTTACTTTTCCTCCTCATTGTTGCTAATCCTTCATTTGATCTGGTCTCTTTTCAAAGCCAGTAAGAAGTCCGGAGAGCCCCTCATCATTTCTGACATCAAGAAAGGCAGCATGGCTCACCGGTAGCACATATCAATCACACTCACAACACAGTTTCTATTTTACCAGCCTTGTGTTACAGTCCTTCAACACTATAATCACAAGGCTGGTCTGTTGATTTTCTCTTCCTCACGTCACTTCTTGCTCCTTGACGCATGTCATCCTTATCCTATTCAGAACAGGGACTCTGGAGCCTGGTGACAAGCTTTTGGCAATAGACAATATCAGGCTGGAGAATTGCTCCAAGGAAGATGCCGAGCACATTCTCCAGCAGTGTGAGGAACTGGTCAAACTAAAGATAAGAAAAGACGAAGATAACTCAGGTAATTCTGTTATGACAAAGGGAAATAATGATAATAACATTGTTTGTTTTTCTTTAGTAATTGTTTTGCTTTTTATTTTTCATTTTGGTATGATATCCCTTTTCAAAACTGCAAAGAAACGTTTAACCACAAGGTGGTGCTGTCCGCTGCTATTTGGAAGTTGCAACAGAGAAACGATGTTTGTCTACTGTCTGTGTTTAACTCTGTCAGTGATACATGAACAACAATCCATTTAAACATTAATTTGTTTAACAGAAAAAGAGCAACTTTATCATGCAGACCAAGTAGAACAACGAGTATTTTAAGCTGCATCATTGTGTCCCAGCGGAAAGGCAGCGTAAGATTTATGCAGAATTATTTATATGTATGAATCCATCAGCTGATTTAGCTGAAAGTTTGAATTTCAGAATAAATTCATATTTTTTGTTTTGTTTTGTTTTTTGGCTAAAATTTGGTGAATATTACTGGATATCTATACTAATATAATCAAATCTAAATCAGAATGAGTAAAAATTGCACATTTTTGTGCTTCCAATTTAAGAGATTTAAAAGCAGCATATACAAATTTTAAATACAGGCAGAATAATATTTGCTTTATCTAAACTGCCTTCAGATAACATGTAAAATGTATTTGCATATCAGCAAGTTCAAACACAGTCATAGATGGAAAACTTATAGTCACTCAGCTGAACTTGTACTCTTCATCATACCAAAGTATTTAAAAGTCAAATGAGTTTCAGCAGTTTACTAATTCACATGAATAAGTGCTCTACTGAACTCTAGCAATAACAAAACAATATGTTTTAGCCTAGTTTCTTCTAAAATTATAGTCCAGCATTTTTCATCACACTAACTTATTATGCAGTGAAACAAACAAAGGGAGAATAACTGAGAATAACTGAGGTATCATGCAGGCTGGTCCCGCATGTGCACACATGCAGGGATAAACTTGCACAACTGCTGTGTTCCTTTGATCAGATGAGGAGCAGATCTTTCTCTAGTTCCCATGGAAACTGTATCTTTCTCACCAGTGCAGTCTTGAAAAGACTGTTGACCTACTTCTGTAATGGCGTCTGTCTCTATGTGTGTCTGTATTTCAAAGTAAGCAGGTAATGCAACACCTGCTGCACCACAGGTGTTTTGTTGGCTTGTTTGCTTATCAGATGAGCATCAAACATTGATCATCATTGACTTCCCCTTAAACCTGGAAGATTAAAACATTTCTGTGTGTTTCAGATGAGCAGGAGACGTCGGGCAGCATCATCTACACTGTGGAACTAAAGCGCTATGGAGGCCCTCTGGGCATAACCATCTCAGGCACAGAGGAGCCTTTTGACCCCATCACTATATCAGGCCTCACCAAGAGAGGCCTTGCAGAGAGGTACTACATGGTTAGAAACATGTACAGTCACTTTGATCAGAGATCCAGACAATAAAACAAACTTCTAAATAGTATTTGTAAAAAAGGAAGCAAAAGAGTCATAAAAACCACAGGATGCCCAATTTTTACATTAAATTGATAGACTGTGACTTCCTACAAAAATCTGACCCTAACTTTAACCTTTCTGACTGATTCATGCATGTATAGACTTAGCCAGTTGGCTGAGTCTATACATGCATGAATCAGCACATATTCAATCATATTGTAGTCATATATCATGATTTGCTCCTCCAAGTAAAGCATTTTGAAAGGTAAAAATCTGATGATGACCAGCCTTTTGAGAAGGAATGTAAAAAATATGTAATATTAATAGTAAGTTTATTGGCACCCACAAGGAATTAACAGTTAAGTAAATACAATTTGAATTCAGTACTATAATTTCAAACCAAAAATTATGGAAAAAAACACTATTTATTTAAATATATTTCTCTAACAGTCATTTTCCGAGACTGGAGCAAAACAGAAACCATCCTGACCATAATCTTGGCACACTGACTCTTAATCAAAGCGAAATCCTGGGCAGCTGTTTCTTCCAAGTACTGTTCAGTGTTCCCAAACAGAAACAGTTGAAACAGTTTGTGCCCAGGATGTGTGAGGTCTGCGGAGACATTAGCCTTTGTTCCTGATCCTAAACCTCTGCAAATACTGGATGTAGTGTAGGTGTGTCCTAGTGATCCACTCTGCAGACCTAATTGTTGGCCAAGACAAACTACATGGTGGTGGATGTTTAGAAAACGGAACCATAGTGTACAAAATGACCTGCAGCTGCTGTGGAAGGTTTTACTTCTAACGTAACACCATGAAGTAGAGATACTTCCAAGTCTTCTTCTTAACAGTATCTATGTGTAAGAAAAAGAGGATCTAGAAGTGATCCACAGTAGAGACAATGTTGTTGAGGATGGTGGGGAAAGCTGTGACTCCTGCATTGTCTGCACTGCTTCACATGAATGTAACTACACCAGTGGACCAGCAGGTTGTCTTGGATCACACTAACAACACTGGGGTCATTTGTAAACTTACACACGCTTTGCTGAATTGCATGTTTTTAGACCCACTACACAAAATGCTATTGAAAAGAATAGAATGCTTTATTTTCATTATACAGGTTGTACAATGAGATAGAAGATTGTTTCTAAAACACATTATTAACAGTGTGAGATCAAGCTAATTGGAATGACAACACTTGTTCATCCAGGAAGACGATATTTGATCCACCTTTTATGTTTGTCTTGGCAAAAGCACATTTTGTAAAGCATTTAAATAAACAAATCATTGCCTCTGTAGCTTTTTAATCAACAGCATAGTTGGTTGTTGTATAAAGTTCAAAAGTCTGACACACAGAACAAAGTTTTTCGAGTTTTGGATTCTCATGAAGTTTCACCTTGGGAGGATTTGAAAAGTCAGTATTTTATAAACTTACTAAAATTCTAACTCGATGCTAAATGATTGTGTTCTGAAAAAAAATTGGTATTGTATTTTCATACTTACTGTATGATGTAATGTTAACCATAAAGCTCTAAATCCTTGTTCAGAGATGGTTTGAGCTCACATAAAGACAGAACGGCTGTTTTTTAATGGGTGTACTCTCTATCATCTTCACAGGATCAGGCTAACCACACATGGATGACAAACGATTGAAGAATTCAAATAAACATTTAAAAAACATATATAATAATGTAATCTCTGCCATGCTATTCAATGATCTTCTGAAATACGGTTTTATTTCAATCAAACGTCATTTTTAAATGAAAAAGGTTTTGTTACCACCAGAATAGAGATAACAGATGACAGCAGAATGAGCCAGGTTAGCAGGCAGTGTCCATAGCAACAAGCCTGAGCAGACAAAGATGTAATAGCTCCATAATAGAGTCCTAAATATTTATTGTTGAATAACAACACTTGTTTCACATTTCATGTCAAGATAGAAGCTCACGTGTAACTCCACAGGAAGACGGAAGCTTCAACAAATGTCCCAATTATACAGGAAAAACAAACACACACACAAAACACACTTACTTTGACCTATTTCCTAAAGACTGTGATGTAATCGTTCTGCCTCCTTGACTGAACTACCTTCCATAAAGCCCCTTACCTCAGACGTAGTGGCTAAAAGCTCTGTATAATCAAACTTAATTCAGCTTGACAGAGAAGAAAAAGCATCAGTGGAGGTCAGATTTGTGCAAAATATCCTCATCAAGGCTGTTATTTCTTTCTGTGTGCTTATTTAGTTGAACCGGCCCTGGTAGATAGATCATGACTATTTAAATTGCCTCTTTAAGTATAGATTGTATGCACGTGCCTTTATGGACTTAATTATAAATCTGCTATACCTGCTGTAGAGATAACAGTTGTAAATTATAGCCTTAATTGTGTTTTTAATTCATGTTTGGTGTCCAACTAAGTAAGTTAATTCAAAGGAGTAAAAAAATTTGCATTTTTATTGAGCATTAAACAAACAGACTATTTACAATGATTGACAATAGAAACTGTTAAAACAGTGCAACTAAAGATCTGTGCAAATGGCAGAAGTGAATGAGTAAAATGGGTAAAACTATTGGTTATAGATTCTTACACCTGCTTTGAGGAGAGACCTACAGTAAGGTGCCGTTGTGCATTTAGGATGCAGCAGTGAAGGATCTCTCTAGGTCAGCTACAGCTTTATGCATTATTCAACATAGACGTTAGTTCAGCCAGAGGTCCACCTCCACTGTGTTCGGGGGGATCCTACCACCGACATGGACTTTGCTACAATTATTAATTGTTTGTCTCTTTGATTAAATGAATTTAAGATCAGAAACTGTGAGAATCAGTGTGTACATGTCTGTGTGTTTGTCCAGGACAGGGGCTATTCATGTAGGTGACCGGATATTAGCCATCAACAGCGTCAGTCTGAAAGGGAAGCCACTGAGCGAAGCCATCCACCTGCTTCAGATGGCTGGAGAGACAGTCACCCTCAAAATTAAAAAACAACTAGACAGTGAGTATAAAATGTATCGAGCCTTGCACTGACTGCAGGATTTGAGCAGGCTCAAAGAAAAAGTCTTTACATTTTAATCTCTCTAGTTTAAAGTTAACACTTGCATAACAACTTGCATATACACAGTATTTAACACAAATTAGAGCAGCAAGCAAAATATCCAGGTCAATAGCAATACTTTAGGAACAGCTTTGTTCATTAAAGGTAAATTTACCACCACTTTAATCCTTAAAGCCACAAAACACTCGCCATCATCCAATGTATTTTGAAATGTTTCTCTGTAGTAGTAATTAAAAATCTTAACTTCTAACAGCCTAATCTCTACTGGTTTGACTAATTATTCTTTGACTAGAGAAAAACTGTTTTGGATTATGTCCTTTCCCTGCTTAAATAAATTGAGATAAATAACCATATGCAGGATATAATCCTTCAAAAATTATTCATGTATTGATTTGCTAGAATCTTCAGCTAGGGGTTGATTGAATTATCTCAGGCTATTTTGACAATGTCACATTTTGTCACATTTGGAACCTTGATGAAGTAGCTCGTTTGTTAGTACCTGTTACATGTTACCATGTTACTAGTGGAAAACCCTAATTACCAAACAGAGCGGAGACAAGATTTGCTACTTTCACCCTTTTACTCCATAGATCTTTCATGTTCAATTAAACTGGCAAATTCTGTTCGCTATCATTCTGATAGTTAAAAACAAACATTAAGACATATATAACTAGCAAAGAACATATGAGAAAAAGACATTATATCTGCAGTAAGTAAGTAGGTAACATTAACTAGGAATGTACTTGTTAAAACTGTCACTACATCGTGACAGTACTGCAGGAGACGGATTATCTGTGAAACAAAATCAAGCTCCTTTGGCTTCTCTCTGTGGTTCTGATGCCATTTGCAGAAATTAACCACTCCTAGTCAGAAACAACCAATCAGAGTAAGGAGGAATTTCTAAGCACTGTCAACCATTCTTTTGTATGAACCGCTCAGGCTGGTTTGCTGCAGTTCAAGGAATCAAGGAATCAAAGAATCAAGGAATCTTTATTTGTCATCACATCACATGTGGTACATGAGGTGGGACGAAATTCTAATCCCCCGGTCCAGTTTACACCCTGATAGCAATTTTAAATAATGTAATAAAATATAAGAATATAATATCTATGCGAGAAATAGGATTTGAGCTACACAAAATCTACAATATGGACACAGAATCTACAATATGGGACTTCGGACATAGCAGCATTGAGGATCGGAATCCAAATATATAATACATTATAAATTCTAAAGAGCTATACGAGAAATGTGATTTGACTCCACAAGAATATACAATATTGATCCAGAATCTACAATATGGGACTTCGGACATAGCAGCAATCAAAATTCGGAGTGCAAGTGACATATTAATTGACATTTTAAAGGGACATTTTAAAGTGAACATTAAAGTGAACCATTACAGCGACATTTTAAAGTGACATTTTGAAGTGTGATATTAAAGTGAACAGTTCCGGTTAAATGAGAAAGAGTTTTTCAGTTCTGGTTGTCGTTGCGTGTGTTTGAGAGTCTCACAGCTTCAGGAATGAAGCTGTTTCTCAGTCTGGTTGTTTTACACTTGATACTCCGCAGCCTCCTGCCTGAGGGGAGCGGGACAAAAAGTGAGTGTGCTGGGTGTGTGGGGTCCTTCATGATGCCGGAGGCCCTCTTCCTGCATCTGGAGGTGTAAATGTCTGTGGTGCTGGGGAGGCTGACTCCAACAGTCCTCTGTGCAGTCTTCACTACCCTCTGCAGAGCTTTCCTGTCTGCAGCAGAGCAGTTGTGACAATGCTGTCATGGGTAGCAATGCCCACTAGCCTGCTCACTCATGCTGTGGATAAGGAGCTATAGCAAAGAGCAAGAGGCAAAAAGGGAAGTGGCTGGTACTTGTAAAGGGTAAACTGTGGAAAAGTGGAGATGTTTTCTGATTCCTGTGAAAGCCAAAAATAACCTCTGGTACGTCAAATGGTTGGTGTGATTGGAGAGGTGTAGTTATCAAACTGCAGTAGGAGCACAGAGAAGAGTCAGAGGGGCTCAGCTTTTTCACTGATTATTTGTCTCAAGTTATAATATAAGGACAAAGTGAAGGAGTGACATATATGTTAATAAACAGACTTTTATAAAAGGTACTTACTAAAGCTTTAAAGACCTGCATCAGCTTACTTACTTTTCAAACATCGATATCAGGCAAAGAAAACCTAGATACTGCTCTAAAACTAAAATAAAAGGTATCAGCTTACTACCTGTGACAGCATACATAAGCACTTCTAATTATATTTCAAAACATGTATTATGTACTTCAGAATAACGTTAAGATCTTGAGTTGTTTTCCCACAGCCAGTAAGGTTAAATGTGTTCATGACACACAAAGAAGCTCTGAAAATTAATTCTAACAACTAAAGGAGTTATTCAAAAGCGGCTGTGGAACCTGCCTCAGATAATGGTCCTACGGTATTTTCCACTATTCTGTCACAATTCAGCTAAGTCAAATCAGGTTTCAGAGATCAGTCTGTTTTATTCCTCCACTTAGTCACAAGACTTTTCGTATCATACACCACAGGAATTTAATTGGTTTTGTCTGAAAGATTTAGAAGAAAGGAAAGCAGCAGATGCTGAAGATGCAACGGAGAACGAGGTCAGTGACCCCGAAGAGGACGATTTGACAGACAGCCAACAAACCAACAAAATGTCAGAGATTTACTCTACCACCATATTAAGTGTGGACTCTGCCATGGAGTCCTGGGATGGTTCTGGAATGGATGCAGGATATGGCAGCCAAGGTAAGCTTGCTAAGAAAAGCTCATAGAGTTGTTTTCTTTTAAAGCGGTGCTATATTACACAAAACGTCGTCTTACGTATTTATTTCCCACAGGTACATATGCACACCAAGGAGCAGGCGTTGCCCTCCATCCGCATGAGTGGCGTAGCACCAAGCAGCAATGTAGCACAACATCCCCTCCTGGAAGAAGAAAGAACTACCCATTCAGTGATGGAGGCTTCAGCGAGGATGAGTGGGACAAACCACCAGGGTAGGACTCAACTCAACTTTGTCTTAAAATTTGCATGTTTCAGTTTGGTCTGATTTAAAAGTAGTCACATTTGGATAACTTGATTTTCAGTGGGTTTTATTTTTGCTGTTGTTTTGATCAGTTTTCTTTTTCACTATTTTAGCTGCATAGATATTCTGTATGTCTTCATAATAAATGATTCGACTATAACTGTTGTTTTATTATAAGTGACATAAGACAAACTTTTAAAATATTATTTCCCACAAAATCAGTTGTTTGACCAAAACTACAGATTTAATTAGAAGCTAAAGTAACTTACAGCATCCGGTATGGTTTTTGTTGGTTGACAGTTTTACAACAGATCCTGCTAATATTAAACTGTAGAAAGATGAGACACTAAATTTGGCAGTGGACAGAAAAATGTCATTTTGAAAAATTATGTATTCAGTGAAAATGAACTAAATCAACACCGTTAGTCTAAATTTCCATGCTAACATGTCACACACATGTAAAACAATGTTCAGTTCTGAGCAAATGGCTGTGCAGGCATTGCACATGACTGGTGCATTAACTGATTAAGTTGAGTTAAACAAAGATTGATCTTTTGGTGTTAAAATTTTTAAATCTTTTACTCTTGCCTTTTATATAGGAAAAAGCAAAAAATTATTTCTGTAGTTGTTTTTAAATGTAAAACCCAACTTTCAAATTAGAGATTTAAAAGGAGGACCATCTATAGTAGTGAAGTAGGAGGAATTATGGTTGGGGTATTTCTATTTTGCTCCAACAATTTCAGTCATAAATTGTGTTATCTTGTTTTCAAAGCTGGTCTTTGATGTTTTATTACTGCTTCCTGTAAAGCAGATCATTTGAAAGCTATCTTATTTATTTTAACCTTATTTTCTCAGATTAAAGTTGCAACACACAGCTGCTGTTTTCACAGAAATACAAAACAACACAGAACAAAGTTAGATAGTAATAGGAAAATAAGATTTCAAACAAAGACAATTCATAAAATTGCTGTAAAACTACTGATCCAGCACAAAAGCTCTAAAAGCATTCATTCATTGATCTGGGGGATAATCAGGCAGCCATCTTCCTGCTGAAGACCAGATCTGAATGTGTGCTTGTATTGTGGTGAAGGTAAAAACTATTGATTGAAGTGAACTATGATATGTGTAACATTTCATTTTAAATGGAGTGTCAGGTGATTATTTTTTGTTTTGTGTGTTTTTAAACCAACAGATTATTCATGTAATTATTTGCAAAGGTTGCAGCCCAACATCACTGTGAATGCATTGAATGTATCTGTTTTGAGATGTTGACACTGATTAATGGAAGGAATCCTTTTTTTTACTCTCTCACTAGATTTATTGCCCAACAGCCGGATGGTATTCTGCTGGATCCGGAAGACAGTTTTTGGTGTCAGGCTCTGGAGGACCTAGAGACTTGTGGCCAATCCGAACTACTTAGAGAGATAGAGGTTTGTTGGCAGCCTTGGACATATGTCACAGTTCAGTAACCAACAAAAGTAAATAGGTTAAAAGTTGAACAAATCCTCTAATATGTTATTCAAATTTTACCCAACTTATAAAGTTGTTCAAATGTAGACAAAATTGTTGAATTTTTGGAGCTGACCCAATGAAAGCGTATTTTATTGATTTATCTGTGAGATGGTAAAGATTTTAAGCACAATTTTTTATTAAAAAATTGCAATAAAAAAACAAAATGTATTAATATGTGCATATGAATTCACACATTTGGTTGTACAGGCTTCCATCATGACAGGAACAGCTATAAGTCTGGGAGTAGAGAGTGTCAACAAACCTCAAGCTGAGCTCATCCTGAGCCACAGCAGGATGAGCCCCTTACGACGAAATTCTCTTCTTCTTCATGCAAACTTGCTTCACCAGAATGCACACCTCCATTTGCCCAACAATGTCCATCTGCAAGAAGAGGCCAACATCCATCCAGGTTAGGGGCAGATGTGAAGCAAAAACGACTTGTTTTTTAGTTTATTAAATTAAAAACATTCAGTTTAAAAACCTTTTTTTCTACATAATTTTTATTAATTTATTTAGACTCCCACTTGCTTGACGAGAGCCATTTTAACCAGGATGCACATGTGCACCATGGAGCCCACCTCCACCAAGAGACTCAGTCCCCCCTTTTCCACCATGATCCAAAGCTCAAGGCTTCATTGAGAGTATCCGAGAAAACGTGGGAGTCTCGTCGGATCAAAGAGGAAATGCAGGGAATTCTATCCCCAACTCCTCTGGAGCTACACAAAGTGAGCTAATTCCTCTAAAATTCATATGTATATTCATATATATATATATATATATATATATATATATATATATATATATATATATATATATATTTTACTGTGTGAACAGTGAGTGGTGGGAAATGTTACCTTATTATCTTAAGAAAGTTACTTTACTTGTTGTCTTAATAACAGTAATTTATCTATAAACCTCTTTAATAAAAAACAGAAAACAAATAATCTATAAAAATATTTTGTTTGGAGCTCAATCCGGTATCAACACAGCAATTATAAAAAGGGTTGGATTGCTGTAATATGAATATTAGCACTGCTGATAAATAGACGCAAAGAACAAGATAGAAATCAGAAGTTTATATTAGTATACAAGCTAAGAAACCTGCAAAACTGGACAAGCAAATGAAAGTCACATTTAAGGGATTTGTTAACCTGGAAATACTGGTCTGTGATTCTATAACTGGAAATGAATACAGTTATTGGACTGCCACCTCTTTCAGATTAGCCTCTCTTGGGGAAAATGTGAAATTGCAAAATATTAAAATAAATATACTAGTAGGAAAGGAGATTTGTAACGGATTAATATTTTGAGTTTTCAGTCTAAATTGTTTTTACTATATTGTAAGACATACCTCTCATTTTGTCTGTTTTTTCAAAAAAAATTCAGTTGGATAAAATTGCTATATAAACATCTGACATTCTTTTGTTGTCCTTCACCAGGTAACAGTGATAAAGGATCCAGAGAGTGATGACTTTGGTTTTAGCGTGTCAGACGGCTTCTTAGAGAAAGGTGTTTATGTCAACATGATCAGACCCGACGGACCAGCTGACAGAGCTGGACTAAAACCCTTTGACAGGATCTTGCAGGTATGAAGAAAACTAGGTTCAAAACGCAAACATTGGTAGGGTTCGGAAGGTGGCTCAAATGTCCACCAATGGCTTTCTAAAACAATCTAGCAATTTTGAAAGCAGAAAGGTTATTGGTTATACTAATTAATCTACAAATACTGAAGGATCTAGATTTTAATATACCAACATAGTAAAAAGAAAAAAAGCCAGATTTATGTTAGTTTTATTAACCTGAATTATTCTAATTTATTGTTAAAGCTCTCAGAAATAATCACATATTTGTACTTTTGAGATAATTTACATGTTAAAAATGTTTACATTGCTTTTAATTTGGATGGTTTTATTGAAGATAGAAGAAGCTGATATTAAAACGAGTCAATAACTTTACTTTTCTGCCTTTGTCCAGGTGAACCATGTCAGAACGAGAGACTTTGATTGCTGCTTAGCTGTGCCCCTCATCACAGAGGCTGGAGACAGACTGGAGCTGGTCATTAGCAGAAACCCCATGGCCGGCAACAATCAAGAAGACAATAACAACACTTTAGACCACCCTTTAGATCTGTAACAAACAATGCAAACGAACATACAGCACAATGTCAGATTGATCTTTTTTTAAAAGCACCTTAACGCTGCGACTCATAAATTGTGAACATGTTTACTGTGACTGGCCTGAAAATAAACACAGGCTAGCAATAATTGTACACATACAGAGACTAAAAACGCTGAAACACAAACAAACCCACATTGCATGCATACATTCCATTAACTCTGAGTTGTACTGCTGTTATACAGTATATCCTTTACATAAAAAATGTAAAAGTAAAAGAAAATAAATAAACAATACATTGGCTACAGTGAAAAATAATCACCTTAACAGCATTATGAAGTGTAAATTTCAGAAATTTTGATTTCATTTCTTAATTTTTTTATGAGTTAATTAAAGTCTACTACATTGGTAAGGTGATTTGTTTGTTTTGTTCTACAAAATTGCATGGGTTATTCAGGATTTTACGTAATTTCAAGAAGACAAAACTTTTTTTCTATTGGGAGCATTTTAAGATTTAGCATTGAAGATTGCATATTATCTACTGTTAGAAAATGCCCCATGCAGACATAGTAAAACGAGATGATCATAATTGGATTAAACACAGTTTTCTGCATTCAGTTGTGGAATAGTTAATAAAAGCTTAGATTCCTTATTAAAGCTTTTAAATCAGAGCAGAAATCAAGAGAAACCTGAAATTGTTCTAGTAAGAATAATAATCTAATAACAACTGTTTTTCATAACTATTAAAGAAAAAAGAAGGTATCAAATCTAAACCTCTGTAAAAGCTATTTTCAATTATTTTTTTATTAGCACTCTAAAGGACTTACAGAAAAAAATTATATATTTTTTATAAATATGTAGCCCTCTTTCCATTTTAATGCCTAATGATGGGACTTATCTTAATTCTACATATTTTGTCTTCATATTTTTAAAGGTCATCTTAAATTGGAGTGAAATAAATGCCATTCTGTTTTTTGTTTTACTGTCAAGTCAAACATGGTTGACTGTGACTTCCAAACCTTTCTGGGTCATGACTTGGGTCACAGCAGCGTTAGCCACTGTGATTTTACTTACACAAGTTCATGTTAGGCTTTGAGGGTTTTTTAATATAAAAAAATGACATGTTAGAAACTGATGCCATAGATATTAATTGTTGGACTGGATCTGTAGAGTTATTACACTAAGTAAACTATTCTTATTATTGATAAAGGAGGTTTTTTGCATCATTTAGCTTGAAAAGTTTCTGAAATGACAGCACTAGAAATACCCTGTCCATTTGTTCATGGGGATTTGCATTAATATGACAAGTAGACTTGTCAATAAAAGGGCTTAAAATTAGGAATTTATCAAAGAGAGATAAAGGCAAATCAAAATAAAAAATATTTTTAAAGTCCCCCGTTTTTTTAGGCTGATTGTAGCTAATTAGCTTTTTATAAATATAATTTTTGACACAATGAGGCAGAACTCCAATTGCATAAAACTGACTAATTACTGTAAGATTATATTATCACAGACTACTACTTTTGCCCTGTCAGTCATCAGAATATTTGTCAAAAGGTCTTAAGGATACTCAATATGTCTACTGGTAAATATGAGATGGGCCTTTATGTTTTATATTCCTTTTTTCCCCTTCCCACAGATGCCAGTTTGCCCAGTCTACTTTTATTGTTGAATAATGAACTCTAACTTTAACTCAGACAAAGGATGCCTGCAGTATTTAAGATTTTTGCCTGTTTTTTTTGTTTGTTTTTTCTAAAATCATAAATGTTTCAATGATCTCTTGGTATAAATTAGGGAGGCAGTATCTCTCACTGTGGTTGACTGGGGACGAAAAACTACATGCATGGCCTTGTAAGCTTTTACAGACTGATTGATCTCAAACACTTGTTTTCCTTATCTTTTGCTGGATCTGTTTATATCAGGGAATTGTGTGTAACTTTTTGTAACTTTTACTGTACTTCATGTTGTCATACAGTTCCTACCGAAGACATTTCTTGACTCTAAAGGCCATGCAGTAATTAACTATTGGTATGGGTAGTAAAAAAATGGGCTTATTTACAGAAGTAATGATTTACAACGTTTTTTTTCTTGTTACAGAGATCCAGGTTTGTGTCGATCATGTTTTCTTTAATTATTTTAAACCTCCCTGTTCAATTTTCTCTGGTTGATTTTGGCTGTTGTCCGAAACATACGTTTAAAAAAAAAGCAAATCCTAAAGAAATGGGGTCAGTGGTGGGGTAGGTATTGTTAGTCACAGAAGTTTAAAGTTTGGTTTAAGGCTACATAAGGATCTGGGAAAGACAACATAGACCACACGAATGATGCATGCAAGAATATTTGAGTGCTCTGTTTGAGATAGGACAAAATAGCCTTTGTCAAGGAAAGAACTGGAAATATCTGACAGGAACAATTACATCCTCTGTTCCTTTCACTGTCTGGGTCAGTTTTTCTTCATGCTGTTGTATAATACAGTAAGGCTCCAGCTGCTACCCCTTGAGTTAAACCATATGTGTAAGAAAGTGCTATTTTCTTCAGTGAGAGAAAATGTAGGAGCCTGGTATTTTTCCAATTTTACCTTAGTTTTATGTTATGTTACGTTAATTTTCTTTTTCACAGATTGTTTGTATCCAAAATGTGTGATTTACACTTTTTATTCAGCTTTGATGTTTTTTGTCGCTGGGAGAGATAACGCTTTTCCTCTGAATCCACATTAGAAGGAAAATCAGCACATTTATTTTTCTGCCCACTGTCCACATAAAATAAAAAGCACACTGTTGAATTTCATACTCTGTATTTTCTTGTACAGTGAAACAAATGTGTTGATGCATTTTATAGTGTCGAGTGGCCAAAAAGTTCTTAAAAAATTGAAACAAAAAACTGTAAAATAAGGCAACAATAACAATGACAAGCCTTCCAGAACTTTTAGTATGTATGTACGTACTGAATGTTTGTGTGATCATTTATGCTATATATGCATTTCCGGGTTAGTTTAAAGCCCAATCCAGAACCATGGGTTTGTCAAAAATTTAAGTTTACAACTCTCTATCACTTTATTTTTAACCAAGGGGTCAAGTTCTTACATAACACATTGCATAATATACTTTTTCAGATCCTACTTTCATTATATTGGATATCGTCCCTGAAGCCTTGTTAGACCTCTTGTCAGGAAAACAACCGGCTTCAGGGGTGATAATGAAAGTGTTCACCAGAAAGGTAACAAAATTAATGATATTGTGAGACTGGGCAACCTCCGGAAGGAAGTGGGTCAAATGTTCTGTTTGAATAAATGTATACATATTTTGTACTGTGACAAATACTGGCAAACAAAAGACTTCCTGTAAAACCTGACATCCTTATTCAAATTAATTACAATGTAAAGCAGTAAAAGCCTTAATTTTGAATTTAGTACAGTTCTCACATTTTCTACTTTATTAGACATTGGCTCCCTCTATATGTTATTCATGTACTAAAGCTACTATTAGACTATTTTGAGGTAATCTAAGTCCATACAGAATTGCCTCGTATCTAAAACTAATCGTGATATAATAACACCCAGTTTCATTTTGAACCCAATTTTACATGCCAGCAAAATAATCAACATTGCAATCTGTAGCAGTTACTAAACAGTAAAAAATTATAATCTCTGGAATGGCTAAAAGTTTTAACTGTAAAGTATCTAATTGTTTAAATAATGTTGCCATTTTTTCTCTTGTTATCTATCTTGATTTTTTATTGAAATCTAAAAAGTTAGATTTTTTATGATTTTAACATTCTGACATGTTCATCTGACAACTCTGAATATCATTCTGGATTGGGCCATTGATAGTATTATGGATGTTGTATTTATTTGTTTTTAATTATGTAAAATTCAATGTAAAATACTATTTTTATATGATACTATTACGCTTCAAAAACATGAAAAGAAACTTCTGGAAAAAATACAAGAACAATAAAATGTAAAGCATTGTTTTTTTTTTCATTGTATTTTTTCATTTTCCTCATTTTGTATGAATCTAAGAGTGTGCTGCCACACTTATTTCTGAAAAGATAAACAGAAGTGAGGAAAAAATAAAATGCCTTATCTCATGACTGTGCTTGCATGTGCATGTTTCTGTTACTTTTTAGCATGCTCTTCCTTAAAATGTCTGCTAAAGACCCCAGATTTTTGTGGGACGTTGGTGCCAGGCAGGCTGTTCTGGAATCTCTAATCCACAACTCCATAGATACATAGCTATCTATTGGAATTACAAACAATGCTCTAAAAAGAGAGTATCAATGTTGATAGTTTTGTGTATATAAAATACATTGTTTATAGATTTCAGATGAGAATTTGTACTATTTCAAGATAATAAAAACCCAAATGCAGCCAAAAAACACTTATTACATCTGAGCTATATGGCATGTCATCATGAAATTAACATCACATCAAGCTTCTGTATTCTTTAATGGCTCTCACATTGACCATCCTGAATAATGCAAGCAAACTAGGTGTACTAACCTGTGCTTGTCTCTTCAGTACTTTTATGATGTGGGGAATTAGTGCAAAATGGTATAGCTATTGATAGTTGTTATGTTCTGGTTCAGTTTCTCTATCCTCTAGACCTAACTTTTTAGAGACAGACAGGTATAGGAGGGGAAGGCAAGGAGTAAATCAACATCTATTGACTTTGTTAAAGTTAGTGTTTAAAAAAAGAAAAAAATCTTTAACTGGTGGAGTGGGACAGTAAGAATTTACTAAAATATCCAAACATTCCTTGTGTGCTTTCAAAAGACAGTCCCAAGATGTGAACATTCTCCAGTAAAATATATTTTTACTACTGCTGGATGTGTGGGTAAGCATTTTTGTTCCATTGTGAGGCCAACTTTAGGGTTGATTTTGGACTAACATGTGAATTGGTTTATTGTTGAAATGGATAAAAAAATAATCAAAGTCCTGGTGAAGATAGAAAGACATAGAGTGTGTGTACAGTTCTGTATATTCTGCCTCACTAGACTCAATCATCCTGAGGGCAAACAGTTGCATAACCAGTCATACATACAGACAACACACACATCAAATTCATGCAATTATACAAAAGGAACAATAGTTTGTTGGACTGCTGTAAAGCTCAGAGCAAATGGCTGCACAATCAGGACAAGCATAATATCCAATAATTTTTTGTTTTACTTTACAATTTACAGACTACGGCTAATTGAATTAATGTAGAAAGAAGGTTTGATGAGGAATTTTCTGTTCAGAACAGTTTCCCTCTATAAAACTTATATATACCCTCAACTGAGAGAACACCAAGAAATGTTATGAGAGACTTTCAGCTAAAGAACTAAAGAGTTTGGAAAAAGAAATAGCACATTTAGGACAAATAATGAAATACATCTAAAATATATGAATTTAACCTAAAACGGATTTCTGAGTTTATAAGAACAAAAAGAAGCTGTATGACTGATTACCATTTATTTCACACTGCGTGAGAACATGGTTAACATGGATAAGAAAAATAACACGGAAAGCTACATGGCTTTTGATAAACATGACCACTTATTCTCATTTCCCTGTAAATGATTAAAGCAAACCAAGAAGTTTCCACACAAAAAAAATGCATCTTGTCTAGAAAAGTAAAATATGCTGTTTCATTTTTTGTACTGTTCATTAGAAACCAGTTTCAGCAGTTGAACCCTGTAAGCTAACAGGGTATTTTTAGTTGGGTGTTTACATTTGCTTAACTGTAAAGTGCTGGTAAAGTTAAAGTTAGAACACATTTACTATAGATGTCCATGGTGGGTGCCCAAGTTATCCATCTATTCCTTTTTTTATTGTTGCTGATCATGATTATGTCATTGTCTATATCGATCAACAGCAATGTGCAAAAAAGAAAAAACGTACTGCTACAAATGAAAAATTGGTTGACCAAACTGAAAAAAATACAACCATGTTTGACAAATTTGATCTGAAATACAATAATGAAAATAAAATGATAAACAACAACACTCCCCCCCCCACACACCTCAATCTCACAACAAAATTATTGCTTTAAAGAAGTCGCAATAACGAACATTACCGATACACGCCTAACCATAAGTCTAACCCTAACTCAGTTCATACTGTAGTCTTACACCTGACCTTTAACCCAAAAAAAGCATTTTTCCTCATGGTGACCAGGTTTAGGTCCCCACGAGGAGCAATTGGTCCCCAAAAGATAGTGTTTATTAAAAGGTCCCCACAATGCAGTAAATACATGAACACACACAAAGACTACAAGTTGCTTTTTATTTTCCTTGCCTACAATTTATCATCACACTACTTCCTGTCTTTCTATTTTCCACTGTCATGTAAGAGATTAAAATAACCCAAGACACTAATTGTATAAAAAAATACACATTCTTTTACTTTGTGTGTTTGCCAAAAACGTCTTTTGAAGGAGGAAAAACAAAGACAGCAATTCTCGGGAGAAAAATCTATTCTTGGACCTGACAGGCAATGAAAGGCAGTGTTAGCACATGCTTTCACATTCATGCTGTTCTACATTGGGTCCAAAACAAAACAAGCCTTTGTTGGGTCAGAGCAGTCTATTTACTCTATGTGGAAAAGGCTGGCCAAACAATCAGGATGTAAGAATATAAGACTTGTGTTTGGAGTTAAACTCAACCTGATGGAAAATGATGTTTTTTTTATATAATTGCTTAAGTACTTTTACAGGAATACTCATCTGATTATCAGAAATTCAAATACTCATGTTGCTACTATTGAGAGAAAATTACAGCTTGGGAAAATTAGCCTATATTATTAACAGCATGTTGTAGCTTCCTCCCTAAGGAACAAACTGATGTTTGTGTCAAAATATTCTATCAAGCAGAGGTATTAGAAGCTGCTTTTTATCTGTAGTTCTGAACAAGTTACCGTTCAAGAATGATTGTTGCTTTTCACTTTAATATTTTCTAGTTTTGGAATTTGCTGGACTATTTCAGTTCAGACTTGATGTTCCATCACAGGCTGAATATATTACATTTTATAGGTACCAGTCTAAACCCAAAAGGAAGCCTGTAATTATGTCTGAGATTTGTGAGGTGAGAAAAATGATTTGCCTTGCCAACTATTCATAAAGTTTCCCGTGAGAATATTTACTCTAAAATACAACTTGGATGTGACAACAAAGGCTTAGCTGTTGAAGAAGAAAGGGCTTAGGTTTCCACGTCAGACTTTGGCTGAGGAGAAAGATCCAACAGAGGATGGAATGAAAACAGTACATTTGAAAACAACTTGCCAAGTTAACTTATTTTAGCTTAGTTTTGCTCTAGTGTGATCTACGTTTCAGTTACCAGGATTTTCCCATTGAGGCAGATCGTACTATTGCATCTTTACATTTGGCCCAAACAATGAAGGCTGGATACCATAAGACAGGCTTTTAATATGGCACGTAAAAAACAGTTTGAGGGAACACAGAACTTTATGGTTATTCTGACATTGTGTTCACTAACTTTGTAGTCAATTTACAGGAATCTCTATTGAATTTCATCTCCTTCTGATTCTCTTACGTACTCAACAAAGCCTATCCTGACCCTGGCTCGGCTGGAGGTTTCTTCTGCCTGAAAGGAGGTTGTTCCTGACCACTGCAACATTCCATCCTCAAGACAGAGAATATGATTTTTAAACCCAGATTGTTTTAGAAGAAGGAAAACAACTGACAAGAAAGGAAAAGCTCTTACGAGAGGGACATTTGTTTTAGTCTTGTGTCTTTTTTACTGTCTAAAAAAGCCTTCCACAGAGGTGTACAATATTGATTACAAGCAAACTGAAACATCTATTTTGCAGGTGTAATGCGTATAATTTGTTCAGTTTTTTGGCAAAATAGTTCAAGATCACTCAGATTGAAAAAGCTGTTTCCATGAATATCACCATAAATTCTTTTATCCCTTTGTTTTGAACCAAATCCTTTCATTCCAAGTATGGTTGTATATAAGACTGATGTTCTGCTTCAGAGTAAACCTGTTAAATCCTTTGTAGCATCTAACAAGTTTCAGGTAGTACTCTGTGAACCTGGGTGTTCACCAGGCACCTATCATTTTTTTTAAAACTGGACTGGAGCTACAGTAATATTTTTTAAGGCAAATATCAGAGAACACTCTACCTGCTAAGGAAGCTTAGAGCATTTGGTGCAGGGTATAGGATTTGTTGTTGAGATCTTCTTTGCCCGATTTAACTGGGGCAGCGGTATATCAATAAGTGAAAAGTATATCCTATATAAACTCATCAGAAAGGTCAACTATGTGCCAAGATGCTCCATCAACCCAGTGAAGGTGATCCTTCCCATTTTTCATTTATTTTTAACTCTTGCATCAGCATTTTGGATCAGTTAAAGACATTCAACTATATTCTGCTGAATTCCTGATAATTACACTAGACCAAACTTGGAAGCAACAAATACATTTACAAGTTTTTTTAGCATTACTCCTGGATAGATCATTTTTAAATTTGCCTATATTCCATTGGTACACATGGTTGATATGGCATTTACCAACACCATGATTCCTCAGACCCTGATAAACAAACTCTCCTCACTTGGTCTGAGTTCTTCCATCTGCAACTGGGTCCTGGACTTCCTGACCAACAGGCCGCACTCTGTGAGGATTCACAACATCTCCTCCCCCACCATCACCCTCAGCACTGGCTCCCCTCAGGGCTGTGTGCTAAGCCCCCTCCTGTTCACACTGCTCACATATGACTGCTTGCCTATCCATCCAGGCTGTCATATTGTGAAGTTTGCGGACGACACAGCAGTGGTTGGATGCATCACAAACAGTGATGAGTCCAGCTACAGGCAGGAGGTGGAACACCTGGAGGGCTGGTGCAGAGCTAACAACCTCTGTATTAACGAAAAGAAAACCAAGGAGATGATTGTGGACTTCCGAAGGGGCAAGCATGCCCACCTCCCCGTGCACATGGGAGGATCTGCGGTGGAAGTGGTCAACAGCTACAGGTACTTGGGTGTACACCTGAGTAACAACCTCACCTGGAGCAACAACACTTCCATTCTGGTCAGGAAGACGCACTAGCGGCTCTACTTCCTCATGAGGTTGAGAAGAGCTGGACTCGGGAGCTCAGTCCTCACCTCCTTCTACAGATGTGTGGTGGAGAGCGTCTTGTGCTCCAGCATCAACGTGTGGCATGGAAGCTGCTCTGCTGCAGACAGGAAAGCTCTGCAGAGGGTGGTGAAGATCGCACAGAGGACTGTTGGAGTCAGCATCCCCAGCACCACAGACATTTACACCTCCAGACGCAGGAAGAGGGCCTCCGGGATCATGAAGGACCCCACACACCCAGCACACTCACTTTTTGTCCCGCTCCCCTCAGGCAGGAGGCTGCGGAGCATCAAGTGTAAAACCACCAGACTGAGAAACAGCTTCATTCCTGAAGCTGTGAGACTCTCAAACACACGCAAGGACAATTAGAAATGAAAAACACTTTCGCATTTAACCGGGACTGTTCATTTTAAAATGTCACTTTAATATGTCACTTTATTAACCATCCATGCTGCTACAGCTAATTTTGCACTCCAAATTTTCATTGCTACTATGTCCGAAGTCCCATATTGTAGATTCTGTGTAGTCAAAATCCTATTCTCTTATATTTCTTTATATTTTATTATATTATTCTTATTTTGTAGCTATTTTAAAATTGCTATCAGGGTGTAAACTGGACCGTGGGATTAGAATTTCGTCCCACCTCATGTATCACATGTGATGTGATGACAAATAAAATTCCTTATTCCTTAGGAGAGGTTTCTCACTTTAAGACTAGAGGTTCTGGTCCAAAGATGACAACTTTCATCTGGTCAGATTTTAAAGCTTAAGAGTTTCGAGTTACCCACATGTCTTCAAGACATGCTTGACAAACTAATTGAACTTATAAGAATTTGTGGTTATAGTTGAGTAGCATTAGTGTAACAGTTTAAATTTATAGCATGCTCTGATTAATTTACCCAACAGGAGAATGAATAAAATAAAGAGAATTAGGCCAAACAAGGGAAATATTAATTGTGCTGTGAAGAGAATTTAGCTTTAAAATAAAAAAATTGAACATGAAAGTTACTGTGTGTGAAAATGCATCAAACAGACAAAAAAAAAATCGACCTTAAATTTCTGAAGACAAATTTTTTATTAAGAATAAAAAAAAGAGTTTTTACAGTTCTGTAAAAACTGCTTAAACAAATCTGTAGCTTACAGGTTGGCAACAGAAATAAAATAAAAAGCAATTAAAACATTCAAACTCTTTAAAAGAAACCTTTTTTTTCTTGACCAAGAATAAAAACATTTTTGCCATTTACATTCTCACAGAGGACAGGCTAAAATATGTTCTAATGCAGGAAAGACAGGTTTTGTGAATGAGACCATGATCAAAGTCAGCCTGGTGACTGAGTGTAAGTGTCAAGAATTAAAATCTGTTTTCAGTCATTGGGTTCCATTACCGATGTTAGGAAATAGACCCAAAGAAGTTAGTTGGTTATTCCCAACAGAGCCCAAACATCACATGTATTGGTCAAATGTTGCCTCAGAATGACACAATCAATACTGAATCATCCAGATATGTTGGTCTCTTTTGCAAAATGTAAATCAAATCTGAAACTATGACTTTCAAACAAGCACTAGGGTTTGCCAGAGTACCTCTACCTAAAGCACTTTTCCATTACATAGTTGCAGATGAGCTTTTACATGAACAACGTCCGCATCTGATATGATTCATTTTTGGATGGATTTAAAGGTGTTACACATACGCAGCTTTTTACAAAAGGTCATTTCAACACAGTACCTTAAGTTGACTGCAGATGTTACAGAGATCAGAGAAATTAAAAACTTTGGTTGTGACATTTTAGTGAGCTGCCAATTTATTATCATTTTATTAATAACAATGGGCTTTGTGGCAGTGTTGTTGCCTCACAAAAACAATAACATTACAGATAGTTTACAGTACTTTCAGTGTATTCCAAACTAAAATATGTATTGAACAGTGTTTTTAATGGTTCATTAACACATTTTAAATTTAATGGACCCTGAAATTTTTCATTTTTATAAAAATTTAAAAATAAACATTGAAAAAAAAGTATTGCAACAACGAATCCGAGCAGATTTTGGATTAATAATACGACAAATTTTGAATATTTTTGAAGCACAAAAGGCAAATGTGACAGACAATCAAAATTAAAGATAGAAACGAATTAAATCAAACAAGAATCGGTAAACAAATAATAGAACATGGTGCTAAAAAATAAATCTTCAGAAAACCTTTAAATTCACCTGCAGGTGACTTTCACATTTTAACATTCGGCAGTAAAAACATGTGCACCACTAATGCTTTAGTTCTGTTGCAAACTCATCATTTCTGAGAAGAAAATTTTAAAATAAAAATCTGTAAGCTTAGCTCAGCAGAAAGTTTAATCAGGTTAACTGACAGCAGGAGTGTAAAAGGCTGATGGGCTGGTACACACTGAATATGCACAAAGACAAAAAAAACTGCAACTGTTAATAGTCTGGTCAACAAAGGGCTGACAAAAAAGGACCCTAGCACCTGGAAATAAGCTGTAAAGTTGAAGGTGTTATTAATGACTTTATGTTTTCCAATTAATCAGCTAAAGAGCTGTTTCTTTATATTTGTGTATAAAAAAGTACATTAAAAAGCTAAATCGGTTCCATGTATGATGAGGTTTTTAAATCCAAATCTAAAACAACAATTGTTGTGCAATGATCCTCCAGAGGAACCAAGAACCAGATCTGTACAGACAATAATGACTACACTGAAGCGTTGTATGTGCATTTAAATTGAAGCTGAGCTGTAGAAAGACATGTTATATACGAAGGGCTGTATGAAAATAGATGTCACCTGTGGATTTGGTTTAGCAAATACCTTTAATGATATAAACTACAGTAATAAGAAGAGGAAAAAAAGCTAGGCTCTGGTTGCTATGCCACCTCTAATGGGAAGATTTTGGTCAAATACAGGAAACTCCTGGGTACTGCACAACTTCCCGCCTTAATGGTTTTCACCTGCTAGGACCCTGAAGAATTGAGGATTTTATTTTTGGCCTCATCATTTCAAGTGCAAATAAACAACTCTCACCTCATTTCAGTGTACGTTTACCTTTGATTGTGTATAAAATTGGCAGTTAAAACGTTATTTTTGATTCTCTATGTGCCAATCTCAGTGAATGTCCTTTAAAGCACATTGGAAATATAAATTGAGATTGCTACGACTGGCACAGTTTGATCCCAACTGATAAATTGGTGAAATATCTTTGAAGGAAATGAAAGCAGAGAAGAGCTTGAAAGGGTAAGTCCTGACCAGATGGTCGCTGGTGAGACACACGGAAAACCCTGTCACATATTACACTGAATCCAACAACTGCGCCTTACCTAGTCTGTTAATGACAGAGTACATTATCAGCATTATGGCCCCTTGGTTACTATTTAAAAATGACATGTAATTTTACAACATGACTGCTAAAAATCAGCCCAAATGAAGGACTTATCATATTGCAGGGCAACCTTTACAAATAATCTCAACAACTGAATGCTTAATTCGACATTAAACAAGGTTTAAATCAAATGAGAAAATCTCAATGTTTGCAAACATAATTGTGTAGCTACATGTGTTAAGGTCAATTCTCCTTAGTTTCTTAATTTCAAATATTGCAAGCAAACATTTTACAATTTTTTTTTGCCAATTTTAGCAATTAAACAAATCAAAGCTTCCACATGTTTTTCTTTCTAATGAAAGCACTCTTAGGTTTTGTTGTTTGTGTATCGTTTTCATAGGGTACCCAGAGATTGTGCAGTATGGGCTTATAACGTTCCAATTTCCCCATCTGCAAATGAAAGTCCCTTGCAGCACTACTTTAATGGGAAACCTGAGGTGCCATGTCACAGGATTTTGTTACACTCCTACTTTCAAGTGTTATTAAAAACAACCGACGGTGTGTCAGTTGATGTGAACTGGAGATGTACGGTTTGGCCTTCGCCTTCTGTGCGCTGTCCCACTAAGTGTGGCTAAATGATTCACTGATTTTTACAGAAGAGAATTTGCAATTTTGGTCTGAACATCCAAGTGGTCACAAAGCAACTGGCCCGTAACTTGTACAAGAGAACAGCGTGACACAGCATCTACCTGTGTTGCACTGAAACCACTGAAAACAGGTGGCCCGATATATGAGATATATGATGATGACTATAAAGGCTGCCGCTGTAAATATGTGATCCGTATGACAGCTTAGTATTGTTTTTACCAATTGAAAGAAGTGTTCTTCCTTCTATGTAAAACTACAGCAATTCAATAGTGAATACCGATAATAATAATATTAATAATAAAATAATCTAAACACTGACAGAGGAAAAATCTAACAATAATATCAATAATGTAACTTCCTCTGCAGAAAAAATAACAAATTCAATCCAAAACTTTAAGCCAAGAGTGCCTACTGCAGTAACTTACATATTGTAAACTGGTCTAGGACACAGAAAGATAAACAGATAGATATATAGACGGATAGCTACTACTGTACAGTACGCCACAGACGACACACTCAAGGGTTTGAACTCCACACTTCAAATCCTTTTGGATGCTTCTCTGATTTTGCAGAAACAGATTACCCTGATGCCCTCTTAGTAATACTTCCCTCATCTTAAGTAAATAGCTAAATTAACGAAAGGTAATGTTACGGGTGTGTCCAATAAAACAAGATTGCTGTCTGATCAGAGTTTTCCAATCTTGTTGTGATGAAGTTCTGACTTTTAGATGTGCAACAACTGTATAATTGTGACATGTCAGCACCTTCAGTTCAGGATATTTTAGCATTGGAGAATGAATTTGATTCGTTTGTTTTAACGGCTGCACTAATCTCAGACTCGTGCTTTCTGGTAACAATGGATGATTATCTGTGAACGTCACTGATGAAAACGAACAACAAGCTTATTATTCGTGGTCACTGCTAATTTATCCCGCGACGTATCACATGAAAGCTGTTAAAGGGGGAAACCAAAGCACTTCATGAATACTTTTCAATTGTAATAATTGTTTTTCTCAACTGCAAACAGCTTTTCAGGCGTTCCTAAAAGATTTGAAATGGGAGCTTCCTTTTTTTTTCTTTTCCTTAAAACCCTTATCAGTCCACCGGAAAGACACAGACACCTAGCTAGCTTTAAAAGGAGGACAGGAGAGGGGAAGAGAGCATTCTCATGGAGAGCCTCCTCCTCACCCCTTTACATCATGGTTTCTACGATGGTGTGGGTGGGCGCCTTCATCAGAAGCCCCTTGTTTCCATTAGGGTCCAGTGGGCAGGTGAGCTCACTCGGGACACGGTGGTCCGCAGGACGTGAGCTGGCGCCTCCACGAGCCGGGGCTGCGACGGCCTTAATCCTCTGTAGGCCAGTAGCAGAGAAACATGGCAGAGATGTCAAAGGAGAAGATGTTAAAACATAAGCCCACAAGACAACGGTTCAAGAAAATCTGCTTAAATCCACAAATTGATCATTTAAAGTTGACAGCTAGCTCCTCTAGTCGCTCACCTCAATGAGCGGCCCATCAGAACGAAGGATTTTGATGACGACCACCATGGGGATGCAGATCATGGAGGTTAAAGCCAGAGTCCAGCCTATTCCAATGGCCCAGTCAGGATACTGGTACACCTTGTTGTACATTAATGGCTTGTATTTGACCAAAGAGAAGAAAAAGCAGCTCTGTGGGAGAAAAAGAAGACGTCGAATCCAAAGATTATAAAAACACGTGCGTAATGATAAAGAACATGAAGATTAATCATGTTTCACAGTTCTTAAATAATCTGGTAAGTTTTCTATGATTACAGTTCCAATAGGAAAATCTTTACCATGCACAGTAAAGGAGTGACAACAGTCCAGCTCCATTTCATCCAAGGATTTGGTCTGTAGCCAATCATGTCCTCAATTGCATCATAAAAATTATCAGCGCCTGCAAAGAAGAAAACTGTAAGTACACATCCTGTTTTTATTAAAGACAAAGTGGGCTTATTTTCATTTTCATCTTTGTAGTAGAGCCGAGTAACAAGTAATGTTTAATTTGAAATTTAGAAAAAAACATTACAAGCAAAAGCATCAGAACCATCATTTACCATAAATGCAACATTAGTATCACCTCAGATTGTATTTAAATAACATACATTTCCTATTATACGTTTATCAAATATTAAATTAAAGTTTCTTTTCCGATGTAGAACACATTTTGGAGACAGCTGTACTATAACTTCTTAAAGATAAATGGTGTTTAATGGAGAAAACAAGCGCTTTACCCATAGTTGACTATGATATCAATATCAGTTAAATTAACACATATCACATCATAATTGTTTGAGTTAAAGTTGATTTCCTTATTATTCAATAAAGTACTTTTGGGTGTAAATGTACTCACCATAAACCCAGGCAACAGCTATACATTCAAAGAATGCCACCCACAGAAGGCACACACCGCTAGCTGCATAGTAGTCAAACAGCTGGAAAACATACATGCCACCCTGTGGGAACACGGTTCCTATTAGTCTCTTTTTTAATTAACATTTTTACATGCATCTGTGCTGGCTCCAAACGCATGCAAATATTTTGGAGCAAAGTCACTTCAGGCAACATTTTGAAACCCTCTGAGGTTGGTTAGAAAAAAAGTGGCAGCCTGAATCGTGTCAGCTGGTCGGTTTAGATCTGAGCCGCTCACATGTTCCAACAGGAGACAAGTTAGTGTACATGACCCTGGTGTCCTCATGTGTGTGTACAATCTGAAAAATTATTTTCAATCCAGGGAATCCTAAAGCTGAATCAGGCCACTGCAGTCATAAAAATACGTTGTCATGGGAACAACACAGCAGGAGTGAGGCAGACTGGACAGTCAGATGGTCGTAATCTGTGAAGAGGGGAAGGATGGCACCGAGGTCTTATATCATGTTTTGTGAGGCTGCTTAAAACGGCAATAAATAAGAAAAGGATGATGAATGAAAGTGGAAAAAGATCATTTTGATTAATTTATAATCCTCCTAAATACATCTTGTGTAATCTTGAGTTGTGTCAGATTTCAATGGTGACCTGAGGCAATGGCGCCATTCAACGGTCATTTATATCACCAACAGCCCTTCACAAAACACTATAATCAGATCCAATCACTCTAAAGTAGGTTAAACCAATTTTGATTCAAACTAAAAGTGAATGAAAAATCAGGAAACATCGATGTGGTAAAACTGAGTCTACAGCAGATCAGCCTGAAGCCTCCCGTTGTTGTGAAGCACCGTGTCCGGCAGAATAACGACAAACCAGTAGATACTTAAGAGAATGACAAGAGGCAAGGGATTTGGAAAGTCTAAATTGGGTCTGAAACTATTAATACCATGGGATGGAAAGGAAGTTCTCATGACTTGACACTAAAAGTCATGAGAACTCCCTCTCCAGCGCCGCTTCTCTCATGGGGATGACACGAATAGTAGTCCAACTGCTCCTGTTTCAACTATATGAACCCTGAAATGAGGCCACCAGGCACCAATAAAAAGCTGCTGTGTGTTTTTTAGACTAAATAGCATCATTGTGGCCATTTTTCATGCTTAACGTTCAGGATCCATTCAACATTCAGCTCATTTTTACCTTGGTCACCATGGTGAGTCCAAGCAGGTAGCTGATGCAGCAGATGATAGCGATGAAGACCTCTCTGCAGTAACCCTTCCTTAGGAAGGACGGATACAGATCCACCAGTGATGTGATCTGCCCTTCCACTTCCACAAACTGCAAAGATCAGAGATGTCAAATCAAACTGATGACACAGCCGTCATCATTTTAAACAAACTACACTTTTGTTTTCCTTTGACTTTAAGCAGCTTTGCTTACTGGAAGTTAGATTTTTTAAAAGCACACGCCGACTTTAGTAGATATGCTTTGGCTTTGGTGCATACATGTTTTTAAAATGCAGGATGAAATACAAATTACAGCAATTCATCTGACTAAGAAAGTCGAGTCCTGGTTTTAGAAAGTCCATCTCTGATGTGAAGCCCAGCAGATTTTACTTTCACATATTGAGCTCAAAGTATTTTAATCTTTGCATGCCTGAGATCACCTTTTCTGACCAGGTGCAATAGACAGACTGTAACTTGTTTGTTCTTCCAAGTGAAAGTTTATGTTAACTGAGCTTAACATGCTTTTATTCATATTTGCATGTATATCTGCTGACCTGACTGTCGAGGCCAAGCAGCAGCAGCATAATGAAGAAGAGGACAGCCCAGACTGTAGGGAAAGGCATCATGGTAACAGCCTTGGGGTAGGCAATAAATGCCAGGCCTGGACCTGCAGAAGAGCAGGGAGAGGAGACAGAAGGGGGCAGGGAGGGGCAACATTACGATCATATGATAATCTCATCTGATCTGCATCCCTGTGAGGGAGGGGGGGGAAGATATCTGATGCAGAGCAGGTTGTGAATAGTTCATAATGAACACAGCACACAGAACATGTTTGCATGTAATGTATATTTGGGCATATTCATTTAAAAGATAATAATGATCTAAAGCTCATCTTTACTTACCTCTCGCTTGCAGAGCATTAAAACACACTAACTGTACACACTCAACACACGAAACATTTGATTTCACTCACAGCCACAGAATAAAATTGCAGTAAAACACAACAGTTTAGTAAACACAAAGTCCAGCACTTTTATCTATATTTACACATTTGTGTTCCTCTGTGGAAGTAAGTCAGTTAGAAGACGGATGTTACAGGATGCATGAAAAGTATAAGTACAAATCAATTACCGTGTAAACACTGTGATAGTAGCTGAATAATCCCCAAATATTTGAAACAAGCTAATTAAGCACATGAAGGTACGTCCAGTAAAATATGTTTATCCATTTATGCATCAAGCCATTTTGAGTCCCCAAATAACATATGGTTGACCATTTTACAGGGGAATGTAAAAGGACCATTGCAAAACAGCAGCAGATGTAAGACATTTGGTCAAATACTGAAACAAATGCTTAGCTTTTTATTTTTATGAGGCCGAATTGAACTAGTGCTACATTTGGGAACTGTAAAACAAAAACCAAAGAACAAGGAAGCAGCCATAACAGCAAAACAGCATTGCAGCTGATAGTAGGGTGTATCAATATGTTCCATCTGTGTAGCAAAATATGACAAGGCATCCAACCAAACACCACGTTGACTCAAAAAAAGACGAAAATCAAACCAGCTCTCAAGCACTTGACAGCAAACCAACTTTCAGAACATTTATGGTATCATCAGTGTCAGCAGGAGTTAACTGTGCAGAAAACTGAATATAACCAAAGATTTTATTCCCCCATTGTTCAGTCAACTTAAGCAGAGACATTCTAATGTAAAAGTCAGATTATTCTCATTCTTGGCTTTAAATGGATGCTTGAGATAAAAGTTAAGGCAAACATGCTTTCTTTTAAAACACTTACATTTACTTTGTGAACTTTTAATCTCTCTCCTTATTAGAATGCTGAATAATATTCAGTTTAACAGCCAGCATCATGTTACTTTGCTTCCTTAAGCTTCTCTGACCAACAACTCACAGATTTAGCCAAAATAGCGCAGAAATCAGTCAATCGTGCAATGATTACATTGACAGAGCTGCCAGTTTAACTTGGAAAGCAATACTAAGCTACATTTACTCATTATGCAATTGGCTGACCTCAAGGCTTTAGAGTAGCAAACCTGTTGATAAAGAAAATGACTTTCTCTCTGAAGTGATACTTATTTTTGTCTTAACCTCCAGTAGAGCGTTTCAAAGAAAACAAATGAAATAAAAATCCACAGGGGATCCTTAGAAAGCAGTCTTCTTTGTTTACAGAATAAGTCATTAATCATTGTAGGGATTGTATGATTAAGTCAAAAAGCAAAACCAAAAATCAACAGTTTTCTTTAATAATTGACTCAATCTAGTGTTAAACTGCTTATGGTAAAAAAAACCAAAAAAAACATGACAGATCCATGGAAAACTCACTTAAGGTTGAAAAAGGAAGTCACTTTACAGCTTGAATCATGGATACAACCTCTAACCCCACATGACTGTAAGTTTGATGAAAACCAAAGCTAAGACGCAGTCGGGCTGTTGGGTATCAGTTAAGGAACATCTCAGAACCAGAACTCGAATGCTTAAGCCACAACAGCAGCAACAGGATTTACCATCAACCCAGCAGCTTTCCTTAAATAAAAGAAAAGAACAAGCAGATCTATATCTGGCTTTATGTCCGCTTGCCTAATTTAAAGGAGCCCAAACAAACCGGTCCTGATCTCCTGAAATCTGCTTTTGTCAAGAAGTGTTTGATTGCGGAAGCTTCCATATTCCAATGCCGTCATTTGAGTTTTAATTAGGGAGTCCATTACATTTCTAAATTGTCACTCAGGTTCAAAAATGATCGTAGAGGCTAATTCTCTTTTTTGGGATTCGTTGCTGTTTTTCTTTTGAAATCACTGTTATTTAATTCATTAACCAGCAAGCAGCGCCCACCATCACTGCCGCCTTTACAGAACCCTCGTACCTGACTCTGCCACCTCAGCAATGTCCACCCCTTGCTCTTGTGCCATGAAGCCCAGGACGGAAAATATTGCGAAGCCAGACACAAAACTGGTACCACTGTTGAGGGCTCCCAGCAGCAAACAGTCCCTATGTCACACATATGTCATGAGGAGGATTTGTTAATGAACACACAAGGATCCCGTCACCCCCCTCCCCCACACCCCCCCCTACCACACCACACCCCCCATCCACACCCTCCCCCTGAAAACTGCCGCCTCACCTGTAGCAGTTGTATTTGTACTTGTTGTAGCTCCCCAGGGACGTCATAGCGCCCAAACAGATGGCGTAGGAGAAGAAGATCTGGGTGCCGGCGTCAATCCACACCTGCCAGGTGGGGGGAGAGGAACAGAGAGGCTGAGGCCTGCTGCTGACAGCACACCACTCACAAGCTAAGGGTTTGCCTCCTCAAATGTTCTCTGGTAGGACTAGGACTGTTTTACATAAATTAAAAAATGTAAATGACAAACAAACTGAAAAATCCCAACAAAGTAGAAACTGCAATACGTTAAAAGTACAAATTAGAGTTTTCTGGTAGTTCTGCCAGTAAAGGCCTGATTTTCAGACCTCTGTGGAGATAGACACGATCAGCTGATCAAATTTGGTATATTTATAAAACTATTGGCTGAACACCCATCAACCAAAATTAGAGAAACTAATTATGCATCTTCTTTTGTCTCCTGAAGAAAAGCCATATTTCATCAAGTACTTGCAATTATCCTTTACTTTCCAGTCCTTTACTTGATTGAGTAAAATATCCTGGTTTCTAAATAGCTTTTCAGGAACAATTCAGTCAGACGACCCTAACAGGAAGCAAACATCATGCTTTGACTGGTGAAAGGAGCCATTTCTTAAAAGGAGATCAGTAGAAGAAGACTTTTATTTCTGAAGCAAAGGGTGGAACCTACCTCTGGGTCTTTGAGGCGCTCGAGGTCAGGATACAGGTAGAACTTGATGCCCGCACTAGCACCTGGCAGAGTTACGCCACGGATCAACAGGACGATAAGCATGACAAATGGGAATGTGGCCGTGATGTACACCACCTATGGTAGAGCACACATGCACAAACGTGCACAAACATGCACAAACGTGAATCTGATTTCATCCTTAAGGAAACCATCACAGGAACTGAAATAAAAACACTAGTTTGTCTCCTCTCATCTTACAAATGTGTTTCTTGTACGTTTTTTGTTTATTTCTTTAAAATATTTCTTTGGAAATATTTGCATCCATATGTTTCACAGTTTTAAGTGAATTCATGTTGAATCAAATGATTCACAAACTGGTGGAATTACTGAAAATTCCCAACCATGCAAAAACACGAGGTTCCCAAAAAACTGCTGATTTCAACATGTTCCATCTTATTTTTAAATGTTTTACGAGATAATTTTGTTTTTTATGATGGTATTGATAAATATCACAAACCAAAACAAAATAATAAAAATATATTAAAAATAACTACCAGGTTCTTTTTAGTACTTGCGATGTTTGCATTTCAAAACTGAACTCCAGCCGATGCCTCTATTTCATCCATGTGTCATGATCTGGTTTTTTTACCTACGTTCCCTTTTAAAAGTTTTAAAAAACTATATATTGGTCAAAACCAATCAATCAATATAGGTGAAGCCATAAAGAGCAGTCCGTCATTTACTGCCCCTTTCTCCAGTAAAAACTGGTGTTTATGGCAGCAGTATATTGTGGAGCTTTGCATTCTAAGAAACTGTGTCACAAATCGCTGTGCATGTCTTTTTACGGCTTCAGTAAATGTGGGAAAAAGGTTATTGCAGCTTAAGTTCTGGCTTTAGTTTGCAAAGCCCATCTTTAGAGAAGATATGGAAATCTGACACAAAAGTTTATCTTCCAATGTTCTCAAGTCAGAACAGAAAAAACCCCATTAAAAATCTTTCATTTTCTATTTAAGTTCAGGAGGAAAATTATGCAGAGGAATACAAACGCTCCAAGTTAAATACGAATAAATGAAGGAATATTAACATTCATTTACCTTGCCAGTAGATTTGACGCCTTTCCAGATACAAAAGAAGCAGATGACCCAGACAAGGAGTAAACACAGGGCCAAGTCCCATTTAATTGGGCCAATCTCCTCAATACCACTGCTGATACCCAGCACATTATGTCTGCAAAACCAAACAAGACTCCATGTTATCCGTGCTTCTAAATGAGTTTCACTAGAAATCACACGACGGATGAACAATTCACGTGAGACACACATGACATGAGAGCTGTGTGTGGGTGTAAAAGTGAGCAGGGATGAAGGATTTTATGTAACTTACTCCCAGAACTCTGTGACGGGGGAGGTAAAGTTGGAGATGTTGGCGGCAGCCCAAACGGTTTTGTTCTTGCGGAAGGTGTCCTCGATGCACTGATCTGTGTTCCAGGGCTGCTTGCACTTGGCCCAGGGCAATTCTGGCTGGAAACACTAAAAGGTCAAAGATATGCATTAGATTGTCTCACGTTCACCGGCTTTAAAACTGAACATTTGTTTTCCATTTTCTTTTAGATCAGATTCCAATGTAACTTTTTTATTTAATACAAATAGTGAAAAAACTACCTGGAACAAGTAGTAGACCCCCCAGGCGAGGATGACGATGTAGTAGATATTCAGCAGAGACACAATCACGATGGAGGCGTAGCCAATGCCTGCAAACAGAATTAGGTTTCATATAAAACATAATTTGATGCTATGAGGAACTAGTAGAAGAAATACATTAGACCGTTCTGGTGTGAACAATTAACCCGGCGACTGTTTAAAGCTAAACAAATAATTCATGTTAAGGATGAAACGTAGCTCTTGTGGGTTAAGGTGATGCGTAAGGTGTTCACTATTAGCTTTTCACCAGACCATGAAACTAACAGCAAAAAGAAGTTCTTCTCCACATTGGAACCTTAAAAAAATTAAAATAGCACATTCCCAACAAACATAAATACAGGAGATATTTTGAATGTAAGTCAGTAGCAATAAATGTGGTTTTTCTCCAACTTCTAGATGAAAGGTGATGCACTTGCTCAAATGCTTTGTGCCGTCCAGAATTCCCGTTGTGACGATGCACATTCAGTTCAGGATCCCGTTTAATCCTTCCGTAATACTGAAAAGTGTTTGTTCATCTCATCTGCACAGGATAATCCTCTATTCAGAGAACATACAGTTACCAAGCAGTAATGTCCAGTCCCCATCCTTTGTTGGTTTCTACCGTCTAACCCGCAAAAGTGTAAATGTAAATTATGTGACTGTATTCAAAAATTAGGGCTGAAGTTACCGTCTTCCAAAGTTTGGTGGAAGGTGATTGTTTTCCTGTTTTTTTTGGCCTTCATGTTTATCATTCATTAGTTTATTTTAGCCGATTCGTTTTTGTTTTTGAATAAAACTAAATCTATATCCTTTAAGAAAGGTCAGATAACCAACATTGCGTCAGTAGCGGCCTTGATTATCTTGGCAATTGTATTGTTTTCAACAATTTCCTATAGCAACCTAAGGCTAAACACAAATCCCTCCGACATGAGAGCAGGTGGAGGAACTCTGTTCATAATGGATTAGAATTTGGGGTAGAGTTCACACCATGAATACAGTCACAGCAAGTCCTCATAAGGACACTAAAAAAAGCTCTATGTGCTCAGGCATGGCCGACAGAGGCCACTCATCCAAATTAATGTCCTTCAACGTCACTGGCCATCTGTGAGCACAAGTGTGTGTGTGTGTGTGTGTGTGTGTGTGAGAATAGAAAAGCATGAATTATAAAACTACATTATCACCCTTCTATGCTGTCTGTGTGTCTCTGTTTATAAATGTGTGAACAAGCAAATCATGTCCTTTTAATTACTTGGTCAACGAGTACCTGCTGCATATTCAAATCTCCAAACACACACACACACACACACACACACGGGACGGTGCTGATCAAACAAACACACGTGTCCTCCTCCATGATGTCATTTCTTCGGCTCTTTGGAGGGATGACCTTGACTGACCTCACTCAGGTAGTCTAGATGTGGAGGCAACTCAATTTTGTGCAACAACTTTAAGATTCATCTCAAAGTCTAATTGCTTTTATCTTTTCCCCATCATAACACGTATGCTGAGTGTCCTGGGAGAACCTTGATAAAAAAATTAATTAGAAATTATGCTTCCCCCCATTTAAAGTCTAGTTTCATTTATATTCTGCGTTTTTTTTTTCTCTTGTTTTTTTTTTATCTCAACTCCATTTGAGTTTTTTTTAAGGATTTTAACTAATTTTCTGACAATTTTGTCGGCGTTTAAAAAGCTTGTGGACATTTTTGACATCAGTCTGTCAAACAAAAAACTGTTTCCACATTTTGATTTCGTTTTATCAGGTTTTACTGATTTTCTTCGTCCTCATTTATAACAGGAATATTTGTCCTGGTTCTTTTTCTTTCCTCCTTCCCATAAATATCACAGGCATCCTGTCCCCCTTCCCCAAGTCTCGTTCTGCTGGTTATATCTTCCATAAAAGGAAGTTCTTACTCTCACACGCTACATTTAAGGCAGTCGCTTTATCTGAAGAGGGTTTCTTTGTTACAAAAACATCAACTATGATTCATTCTGATATGACTTCTGTCCTAACATACGTTTTGCTACGCTTGACCCTGAAGAAACAGCATCTCCAGGTTTAGATATTTTTAAGCTCCTCCAGAACTGATATCACAAAGCTAGTAATGCAGGTCAGGCTGACCTGCTGCTAAACACACGGCTGCAGACATTTATTCCTGGACATTGGCTCAGACACAGAAACATAACATCTACCTTGTTCATTCCACATGTTGCAGCTACAAACACCAAATGTGTATTTGTATGATTTGGACTCATTTATCCATTAGTTTTTTTCATGCCTGTTCCCATTAATTTTCTCATTCAGATTCATTTAGTTTGCTCTCTCTGTCTGGATGCCTTTGTGTCGCTCCGTCCCTCGTCTTCGTCAATCCATCCGTCGGCTTCTCAGATCTCAACACCACACTTCACTATTCTTCCAAGCTCTCTGTGATGTGTTTCTGTGCTGTTGCCATAGAGATTGTTGGAAGATAAAAATCAAATGTAAGGTGAGAGCTGGAGAGCGCTGAAGCTCTGAACGGGAGTCGATGTGTGGGTGTATCAGTGCAGCCCTGGTTGTTGCCTGGTGACGGCTGCTGGGTAAAGTCTTAGCGCTCTAATTGGAGGAGAATCTGCTGTGACTCAGCCATTCCTCTGTAAAAAAACAGCAGAGGTGCGGAAAGAAACCTGAATCTTAAGCACAGGGGATAGGCCTCGCCATGAGGGCATATATCTGGGAAAAATCATAATAAAAGGGTGAGGCAGGTGGTGGCTGAGGGGACAAATGTTTAATCCAAACCAACGTCCGAAGAAAGAAATCAAAACTAAGGTTATTAATTAAACATGCGCCTTCAAAAGGGGACAGCTTTTTTTGTCTCTTAAGGATACACTGAACATTAAATTCATGCGTCACCCCTGCTGAGCGCATAAAAAGTGCTCACAACAGAAAACATTTAACTGCAATTAATAAAACAATACAGCCATATCTAAATGTCATTAAACACAATTGGATAAAATTTCTGCTCTCCATTGTACTCTAAATTTCCTATTAGAGGAACTAGAACTCAAGAACTTCCCATAATGGATCCCTTTGTAAGTCTGTGGTTGCATGTCCTGGTAGTACGCATCTAAGCAAAAACCATACATGTAAGGCTGACTTGTACAAGTCAACAGATGCTAGTTTAGGAGCAACTTCCACAAATAACCTGGAGAAAAAGCATAATCCCACTTTAAAGTAGCACAATCATACTCGCTCCTGTTACTAACTGATGCAACTATAAACTTTAATGATAGGCCACATACCAGTAAAGATGGGACAAAGCTTCTCCCAGCAGGTGATGCCACCCTCAGAGGTGTACTGACCCAGGGCAACCTCCAAGAAGAAGACTGGCAGTCCTCCGCCAAACAGGAAAATGAAGTAGGGGATGAGAAACGCACCTACAAAAGATGGAAGCAAGTCCATCAGGATCCAGTAAAAGAAAAGCACCAGGCATAAAACAACGTTGTCACGGACATCATTTCATGCTTACCTCCACCATTCTTGTAGCAGAGGTAGGGGAAACGCCAAACATTCCCTAAACCTACAAACCCACCGGCCACAGACAAGACAAAGTCCAACTTGCTGGCCCACTTCTCCCTCTGGGGGTGCTTGCCCTCGGCCTCGTCTTCAGGCCGAGTGCCAGGGCTCTTACCGGGAGACGGCTTCAGGGTGTCCTTATGGAAGTCCTTCAGACACTGAAGTTTCTCTTTCTGTGCCATCCTGTGGGGAGGAGAAGGCAGCAGCGTAAGCATGACTTCATATTCAAGTTACTTTAAGTTCTGGAGAAAACAGCTTTCACACGTGCAACGTACCACGAAAGTACAGTTGAGCATTATCTCTAAACCCCACCACCCACAGAAACATTCACTGCTACCTATCAGCATCGCTTGCTTTTACGGTCTCATTTTCTCCCGTAGGTCACATCGTCCACATCATGCGACACCTCAGCATAGTAGAAAATGCCGATAAAAACATTTAAAGCCGTTCTTCAACGTCTGAAACATGATTTCTTAAGACCACAGAATAAACAGGGCAGCTCCTACTAAAGAAATTCCTGCTTAGGAAGTAATGTGGTGGTTGTGTTGCTTCATTTTCAGTCTAGTCTTCACGACTGTTGAGGTGAACAGTGGAAACATAAGAGATCAGCTGCAGCCAACCAAGCCTCCCTGACATCAATTTAATACAAATTTAGTAAGATCTCGTTGTTAAATCCATTTGTTTAAACATGCCACAACCACAAATGCTCAGAGACTAGAGAACAGTAGTCTAAACCTCTTACTTCCACCTTCAAGCACACATCCCAAAAAGAAACGAAAGAACGTGATCACAGTTAAGAGCTGGAAATGTCCCCCTAATGGAGAGTGAAGGAGAAACAGAAAGTCAGGACAGAGAAAGACACACTTAGCAGTCAGGACATGTGTCCAACTGGGGAAAATGTCACATCCTTATCTTTATTCATCCGGCCAACTGCTGTTGCACTCTTACCTTCACTAGTCCCTGTTCTCATTCGTGCGCTCTGACTTGATAAGACCACGTTTTATGGAGCTCATTTAGACATTTACCAGATTCATTAAATCATTCATCACTTCACTGCAAATTCTTATTTGCTCCCACTTGTTTTCTATGGTTGAATGTTGTGCGTGATCAGAGCACGTGGGCTCAACCATGTGCAATAATCACTTCCTGCTTCACAAATGCAGGATGTTAACTAGTAAAACACCAGTTTGTGAACTTCACCAGAGCCGTTCACAAGCACAGCAGAACGTCCCGTTACATTTCATAGATTTGTAGAAAACCCATCACAACATTGCTCAACTATAAATCCAATTGTAATTTAAAAGCATCTTCACTCTGCAAACCAGAATTGAAGAATTTCATATTGTTTCCAGGTTTTTGAATGAAATGATTTCTGAATCGTTAAACCCTCTATATATTTTTTACTTGTAGACAGAACGAGGAAGATACTCTGTAATTGGTCGATTTAAAGCTACGTAGTACTTTTAAAAGGGAATTTAGAGCGTAATTGGCCTTTTTATAATTTATTCATAATTCATTTATAATTCCTAAGTTTGTGACATTCACGTTATACTTTAATCTACAGGGTAGGGAGATATGTTGTCTCATATTTATTTACTTTAAAATTCCCTTTTGTGAGCTTTTATTGGATTCTACCACCTCCTGTTGTACTTGGACGGTTCTGTTTCTCTGGACCAAGTTAGGAGCTCAGGCTATTCACCAGAACCGGGGCATTAATTGCCATGTTCTCTGTGTTTGGGAGATTTCTGAGATCAAACTGGACCAAGAGTATTTGATTAAAGCAGCTTCAGAACCCGACTACAACGGCTCATTTCTCAGACGGATGACTTACATAACACACTTTTCTACTATTAAGTGCCCTCCCCCACCCGCCCCCACCCTGCATTTATCGGCCCTGTTGCTTCCTTTTTATCAGGCTGTCGTTTTACTAACATGTCAAATCTGTGCATTTCTTTGATGCAAATGGACTATTTGGGATTCTTAGACACTCAAAACTAAAGATTTTTCCACTTGTTCTCTTTGAAATCATCGGTTAGCATCTCTACTTTCTGCAGCTTCAGTCTGCAAACGTAGCCTTGTTTCATCAAATATTCATTTAACAGCAGCTAAATGTATAACAGGAACAAGAAGCAGATAACAGATATTATTGTGCATCAGATGGGGGTGGAGGTGTTGGGGGGTAGGTTGGGTGATGGGGGTTATTAGCAAAGGTTTGCAACAAGCAAAGGATTGCAACAATCAATGGGGGAGGGGCTTTTCTACTTATCAGGTATCTGGGAAGCAAAACTCCACAGAAGGTGGAAATAATAACATTATGTCACCTTAGATTTGAAATAAGGTGGATTTTTTTATTGGATGTAATTTGAAACTGTCGCAGCTTAAATGACTAAAAAAAGTTTAAAAAAACAGGAAGTAATGCCGGAACATCACTGGGCAACAATTTAATCAGCATAGAGTTATTTCTAGGTCAGATCATAGAATACAGGGAGGCTACATGAACACTGAGCATAGAGAAAATGTAAGTATTAGTCTTTCGTACAGATTGCATGAGACATGTGAAGAAAGTTAAAACAAAAGAAATGCATGGAGGAACAAGAAGACGTTAGCAGCCTCTAGAGTTTTAGAATGAAGGTGTGCAAACTAAAGCAAACTCCCACCTGTACTGTTCAATTGTGCAGTAAAACCTCCCACCTAAAATGTTTCAGTTCAGCTCCTGTAATCTCAAATCTCTCTCTGCCTACTTTGCTCTGACGAGAAACATGATCAGAGTCATTTTTACCTTCTACCTTCAGCTGAACCTTCGCCAAGACACACCCAGATATTTGTGACGGCATTTATACTAAAAACCTTTACAGATGCAGGAAAAAACTGATTTAAAGTCGGAGAAACAGATCTGCAGTCACGATCAACCCAAGCCAGGACATAAATATGCCAGATGGTTTTATTTCTCTACATTTTAACTGTTTTTTCCCCTCTAGCCTGAACTTAATACATGCCGCCACAAGGGGGTGCTGTTCTGTCAAACCCTTCCAGACATTATTGTCTTTAATCATCCTAAGATATGAGAACTTTATAATGCTGAGTGTCAATTCTGGTTGTTACTGTTTTACCTTCACAACATTTTAAAGCCTCAACATACGTAGATATAATCACTCTAGATTAATGCAGCAGCTCTAATGTGGAAGCTGGAGTGGGTCAGTGGATCACGTCAGCAGTCAAGAGCGAGCCTGATGTGACGTGAAGGACACAAGAGGATGAAAGGTTCAAGACCAGATGATGCAAATCAACTCATCGGGGTGTCGGTGTGAATTCCCTGCGTGTCTCTCGGTCTTCATCTAAGGAGACGAGGGAGTCGCATTTATAGCTCACGGTTTCACCAACACTCGCTTTCCACAAACCTCAAGTTCCACGTTTAAAGAATCATTTAGCAGCAAACAAGTCTTCTGTTAATACAGAAGCTCTCAGCTTTGGTCTGGCCAATAAGACGATAGACAACAAACCTCAAAATGTTTCCTCGTGGTCAATTAACGCATTAGATGTGCATCTTTAACACATAGAGGCTCATTTCACACACGACTTACATTCAGAGACTCTCGAATCATGAGACCGGAAACGTGAGTCACGCAGATTTCTGTATCTTCTCAGGATCAAAGAGTATTAATGATTCAGGACATTCTGGAGATCATTTACAGGTTTAAGATCAAAACTTCAATTAAGAAAATGATTGACAACATTAGTCACAGCATCATCGATGTGACACATCTACCAGATTAGATAAATAATGAGGATCATTACAGGCGATAGATTTGGGTCCAACCAACTAGAATGACAGCAGCTTCTACCCTGGGAGTCCTAAAGTAGAGTCCATGAGCTGAATCAGAGGCTTTCCACCATTACGGGGAACACGACACCAGAGGAAGTCACTTCAAGCTTTGAAAGAGACCAAAGAACCACAAACATATTTGAACACTTTTTGCTTTCCTCAAATAAATCCTAACCTGGACCCAACTGCACCAGCACAAAAGGCCTCTCATCTATTTCCTGTCTATCGTTCTCAAGTATCAGGAAACGACCAAACACAATGGAGTCCATCTTTCTCTTCTACAGGCATGGCTGACTATTTAAATACAGACAATTAAGGAGTAAACCAGATGTGGAAGGATGGAAAGTGACGTACTAAACCAAAGATTATTCCACAAAAAAGAGGAAATTAAAGAAAGCAGGAAGAGCTTAAAAAGGTGGGGGGGAGGAGGTGGAGGGGGGAGAGAGGAGGTGGAGGGAGGGAGGAGGTGG
>JAVLVB010000259.1:839831-858976 GCA_032876305.1 Orestias chungarensis
AACAGAGGACTGTTGGAGTCAGCCTCCCCAGCACCACAGACATCTACACCTCCAGATGCAGGAAGAGGGCCTCCGGGATCATGAAGGACCCCACACACCCAGCACACTCACTTTTTGTCCCGCTCCCCTCAGGCAGGAAGCTGCGGAGCATCAAGTGTGAAACCACCAGACTGAGAAACAGCTTCATTCCTGAAGCTGTGAGACTCTCAAACACACTCAATTATAAATGAAAAACACTTTCTCATTTAACCGGCACTGTTCACTTTAATATCACACCTCAAAATGTCACTTTAAAATGTCACTGTAATGGTTCACTTTAATGTTTCACTTTAAAATGTCCCTTTAAAATGTCTATTAATATGTCACTTGCACTCCAACTTCTGATTGCTGCTATGTCCTAAGCACTATATTGTAGATTCTGTGTCAATATTGTATATTCTGTGGAGTCAAATCACATTTCTCGTATAGTTCTTTATAATTTATAATGTATTATATATTTGCATTCCGATCTTCAATGCTGCTATGTCCGAAGTCCCATATTGTAGATTTTGTGTAGCTCAAATCCTAGTCTCGCATAGTTATTATATTCTTATATTTTATTACATTATTTAAAATTGCTATCAGGGTGTAAACTGGACCGGGGGATTAGAATTTCGTCCCACCTCATGTACCACATGTGATGTGATGACAAATAAAGATTCCTTGATTCCTTGATTCCTTGAAGACACAGGTTTCTGGTTATATTTGATAGTTTTACTACTAATTTAAATCCTCTGCATCACATGTTGTGTGGTCTATGGGTGGCTTCTGCTGTCTTCATAATTTATAAAGAATAAACACTAAGGTTGGATCAATAAATGACTAATTAAGAGTAAAATGAACATTTTTATGTCATAATTTACATTTTTAGAACATTTTACTGATGACCAGCAGATGTGAAACTCTCTCAGGCTACGCAAAAATGTAGAAGTTGTTTGGTAATAAAATCTAAATGTGAGAGAAAAGAGAAAAGAAAAACCTGCACTCTGGTTTAAGGCTTGTCGATATTTTGTGATCTGTTTTGATGGTAACTGATCCATCCTTCTGTTTCCAGTTTATTTCATGATTAAACTCTCTGTACGGTCACACCTGTATGTTTCCTCGTGAGAAGGTTAAGCACCCTCACTTTTCTCAAGCTTTCGATCAAAACTGCAGTGCTGTTGTTTTGTGTTTGTGGCACCAATCTGAGCATGTATGGAGACCGATGAAGTCTCATATGTTCATGTTAAGTAAGAATAATCTCTCACAAACGGTTGCTTAACAGCTTTCTGGCCCATGAAATAAATAAAAGACAGAAACAAACAAACAACCAAAATGGAATAATTTAGGAAATACAATATATAATATAAAACACTTGAATTATTCAATTAAATAATATGTAGTCGACTTTTGTGAACTTTGGAACATATTTCTACATTGAGATGCTACATATGGAAACTAAGCCCTCTCTATTTATAGGTTTTACTGTTAATGTCTCTATTTACCTTCATGCATGTACTCAGGCAGGACTGCTGTTGCATAATGCTCTTATTTAGGTATTTTAATCAAGGGAAAATCCATTTTCTGAAGTTAAAAAAATAAGAACATTGATGCTGTTGTTTAGAGCCATGTTGTTTTTTTGATACACACGTTTTTGTAAACTGTCATTCGAGAGGTAGCAGACAAGTACTAAACAATTAATGCATCTGATCTAAGTGCTTTGTCCTTATTCATTGCATTGCAATGTAATGAAAGATAGATGATATACATGTTGGAGTTAAGGAACTCAAAGCACTCATGGAAACCCACTTTTCAGGATCTAGAGTAGTTTACATTAGCCACGTGCTGTGATGCAAATCGTGGCTGATCGTTGTGCCTTCACTAATCTGGATGCAAACCTTGCTGCTGCTGTGGAGGCTCAGTCTCGGACATCCTTTGGCTTAAGGCAAATCAGGGTAAAATGAGGTTGAAACTTTGTTTTGCCCACATGAGCCACTTGAAACAACCATGAAACTCTGGTCAATATCCAGTGGTATGCAAAACCAAACATTTGTAAATACACGCTTGGGTCAAATTTACCATTACAACATAGAACTCAGCTACCTTTTGATGAACCACATTGTACTTTGCAGTATTAATACTTTTTATTAAATGAAAACATATTTACAGTTAAATTTAGTAATAAATAGATTCCGGTTACTGTATGTTTTGTGTTTAAAAAAAAGAAACTTTTTTTTGCAGACTGCTCGTCTGTCCGGTCACTGTAATTGGAGGTGGGTTTTTTCTTGTAACTGTTAAGTTGCCGGATCGAGCCCCCTCTTTGTCTCATTCGTTGTGTCCTTGGGCAAGACACTTCAGCCGCCTTGCCTACTGGTGGTGGTCAAAAGGCCCGGTGGTTACTATCACCAGGGTGTGAATGTGTCTGTGAACTGGAGAGTGAATGTGGTTTAAAGTGCTTTGGGGGGTTGTGAGACTTCCGAAAGCGCTATTCAAGTACAGTTACTTACTATTTACCATTTACAATTTAAATACGTAATACCTGGTCAATTAGTTGTAAAGTATGTATCATCTGTTCAGGCAGTTTTCTGAATCGAGTCAGGACACCAATTATAAATGAAATACACTGAATAGAATGCTTGTGAGGTCAGCAGTGTTATGAAAAACAGAATAAAGAGTTAGAAAGTGAAGTTTGAAAGAGGTAAGAACTATTGAGGGAGTGGAGGACTTTCATTTTACATGGGTGTTAGATGGAAGGCCCTCTGGGATCCTGATGGGATCTGAAGAGCTTGAGAGAGCTCAGGCATGAGGACTGGTGGACTTGACTGAGCATCAATGGAGACCTTCCATAAACCTTAATTCTCTACTGGTAATGAACTGATTAAAGTCCGGTAAACAGGCTATATCAGGCCGACTATGATTCCCTTCAGCAATCCTGGGTGGGATGAATAGTCTCAGAAGCACAAACCCAAACATAAGAAGATTTTGAGAGATTAATCATTATAAATACACATCTTTAGGAATTTCAAATATGTAAACCTTCTTACTGTGAAGGAAAGTTGATACTTGTGATCCCTTGTTAAGGTCCAAAATTTAGATCATTGCAGAAGGGCGGCAAAAAAAACAACCTAAGTCAAATAAAGTGTGCAAACCTTAAACACAGAGTCCATACTGGATCTGTCGACGCCCAGGTTACCAAAATTTGTCACTGATTCTTTTGAGTTACATGGCGGGAGCTGAACTACTGTTGGTCAGTAGAGGAGAGGAAGAGGGTTTGTTTAAAGGCACCGACAGAAGAGAAAGTGCAATAGTAGGAAACTCAGTATACGGACTTTAAATTTTGAACTGTTGTGGAACCATGAGAGGTAACTCTAGAGAGTTGATGGTCATGATGAAGAGAAAGGAGGAGTGGGACACTGAAAAGATTGCACCTCATCACCAGTGACGAGTCCTGGAGGGGTTTAAAGGCGCGGTCGACTCACTTCTCGTCGCCTGAGTATTAGTTACACTGGGTAACGTACATCTCTGAGCCAGCCTTCTCGTTGTTAAAACTTAGATCTCAAAGTTTAGTTTTTTGTCTCTAGTCTTTGCTGTAGTTTGGTCGTCTCTAGTTGCACTTTCTGTTATTTTGTTACTTTGCCTTAGTCCCCTTCGCCATTCACATCCCTTCCTGTGCTCCCCTTGTCCCAGGTCATCGCTGAGTCAGTATACTCACTCTACAGAAAATTCTCCGGTCAACACAGTCACCTGCTTTCACCGCTCCTTCCTCCAGCTCGGTCTGCTCGCTCTCCTTCATCCTTTCTCCGCAGCACACGACCCCTTGGAAAATCAACCAAAGCGTTACTGGAAGGACAACCACTCAATCCTCCTGGCGAACATCAAGTAAGATTGTTCCTGTTCATTCTCCTCATCCATTCCTTGTACAAGACTCCAACTCTGCTTATCTCACAGTGTCTCCGGTTTCCCACGTCGTCCTCTGTTTCTCCAAGTACCCTTCGTCTCTGGTTCCTGCCTCTACGTCCTCATCTCTGGTTCCCATTGCCGCTGGTTTCCTGTCTGCTGTTCATTTCCCCGGGTCCAAGAAAACATCATCCTTAATAATAAATTATTATTATTATCATTCTACTCCTGAGAGCTCTCTGGTTTATGTGGGTCCGCAGACTAAATAGTATGACAGAAATGTGTTTGGCTTACCTTTTTTTTTCATTGATTTCTGCTCCAATTTCTCAGGCCGCTCAGGTGTTCTGTTGGTAAATCAAGAAGTCAATCCTAAAAAAAATCCGTTGCACCATTTTTACCCAAAAATTTATTTTGATTCCATTTACCCGTTTTAAAAACTGGAAGTAACAAAAAAAAAGGACGAATAAAAACATCTATGACTTCTTTAATTGTTTTAGAAAAGTATTTTAAATACATTAAAACGTTGGAAAGGAAAAACCCTCCTTTGTGTTAAATATTATTCATTTTTTGTTTAGCTGTTGTTTGTTCAGCAAACCGTCAACTGCAGCCAACTTAAGGATCATAGTCCAGACCATTGCACTACAAAGGATGTTTGCAAAGTGTTTCTGTCATTATCCACACCCTCCTAGTTCCCAGCTTTTGGCACATGCATTTTTTTATGTTTTTGTTGTTGTTTGTCAGTATATTGAAATTGATAATGGTGGACCAATCTGTTTTATACAGATTTAGTTGGACTTTATGCTTTGCAAAAATAAGTGATTTACTCAAAATCAGTGAAAAGACTAAGCTAATAAAATGTTTTTACTTAAAGAACTGCTACAACAGAAAAACTTCTAACAACATTGCTCTCTACATTTCACTCTGCCAAGGACAGTATAGTACCATACATAACAGTCTTTTTTAAGGAGGCAACAATTGGAGTGATATGACACATTTTTATGGTTATTGTCAGGAATATGACAGCAGTTAAATGAATCATCTGCAGCTGATTGATTTTTTTACACTCCTGTAAAAAAAGCATTACAATAATTCAAATGTAGTGAAAACCCCCTCCCATGACAAGCGTGATTGGTGAGTAAATGGTGCAAAGGACAGGCAGCTTTCACTAAAGGATGGTGGTTTAGTTTTATGCTAAGTAATGGATGACTGAAGCAAAGCGGAAACTTGGTTCAGGGTCCAGAGCAAAGATTCCTCTTGGATCTTCTAAAACAATTTTGTCATTTGTAACAAATTTTATCAAAAACCTTCAAGTCAAGTATAATTCCGGATTCTACATTTAGGCCCCAATTTGATGTATTTTCTTCTTGCAACATGGAAACATTATATGGGAAAAATAAATAAAGGAGAGAGAAAAGGCCCTTTTTTATCATTATTACTGTATACCCAACACGTTGAGAAAACTGATATGTGATGAGGGTGAGCTCAGTTTTAATCTGATGTTACTAAGCAGTGAGAGAGGGAGGTTTAGAGATTAGTGCCTGTCATCTGACCTCAGTGCTCGTCCAGGGAAACGGATTGAAATAAATGCAACACTTCTCTGTAAACACCAGAATTACAGATAAGGTTTGGTGATTCTCACCTGATGGTGGTGATGTTTGGTGAAACTCTTTCACATTGTTTTGAATGTTAGTACACATGAAACATACATGGTTAGATGTCCAACATTGTAGATTTGTCCTTTCGTGCATGCAGACATCTGTGCCATTCCTTTAGCAGACTCAAGTGCATATTTGTATTAAAGGATTCTGATTTAATAAATCCTTGCATAAGTGTTCGGACATAACATTTTACTTTAACATTTTTACTTTAATAGAATCAGATGCTGGGCTCCCTTTGCAATACTTGTTTACATGGTTTAAAGATTAGAGTCTTTATCTGCTATAGACCTAATACTGCCTTTCATGTCAATCCTATTATGGCTTGTTTCTCCATATCCCTGCTCTGTCCTTTAGAGCTTGGAGAATCAGACAGGTGACTCTGGTCGTGCCATCACGATTATTTAAAGAACCACGTCCAAGTATCATATTATGTTGTCACTATTTTTTTCCACCAGCTATTGTTTATACCTGCATATTCTATATAATAAAGGAGGGTGGACTTTATCAAGTAGTAAAGGTGGGGACACACCTTGACAGGTCACCAGTCTATCACAGGACGTAACAATCATATAAACCTTTTTCTTAAACCAGTGCTGTGTCTTGGTGTGAGAGGTAGAGTGCTTCCAGAAAATCTTTGCTTGACATTACAAAATACAAAGGGGAAATCCGCTATTCAACAATCAACAACCAACCAAGCAACACTAAAGAAGTTTAAACAGGGGAAGTGACATATGCAGTAAAGCAGTCAGTTCATTTGTAGTTGCTTAGTGCCGATTAATGCGATACAGACCCCCTCAGGCCATGACAGAGGCGTCATTCAACGAGCTGTAAGTCGACGTATGATCACAAAAGTTATAAAAGTATTTTACGAAGGTTGAAAGGTTACTTACTGTTGCTTTAAAGTGTTTTATTTTAGTGTTAAAATAATTCATAACCATGTGTCCTTGTTCTTGCAACTTAAAGTTATGTACCACAGTGGTGAAAGACCGGCTCTTCCTTCATATAAAAGTCCTAAAATACATTGAACACTGAGGCCAGTACATAGTAAAGCAAAAAAATATTTGATGAATAAATAATTTTGCAATTGGAACTTGAAAACATAAAGAATTAACAGAAAAATATATACATTTAAGATTTTTCTGTTTTATGTTTTATATCAGTCAGGTGGTTAAAGGAGTCAAAGTATTGCTTTTGAATGCCTGTCATGCTCTCAAGAGCAAACCTTTAATGCTTGTATTCCTCTAGATATACAACAGCCACAATCTAAAATAAATGTTTTCATGAGGTGTTTTAAAGCAACAGTTCATCCTGCCCTTACAAAGATGTGACATAAAAGCGTATCATAAGAATAAGTTAAAAATTTACTTCTGAATTTGCAGTTCTAGCACAAAAATCTGCTGCACTAGTGATTTTTACAAAACAGATTGTTATTGCACTTGAAAAAATGCTTCAAATGACACTGAAATACTAATAATTATGTTTTAAACAGATCAGACAAACATGAAAACAGGACAAAAATGCAGCAAAGAGAACAAACAGTTGGAGGAAGACATAAGAGTGACCAAATGAAGCAGCAGGCCACAATAATCGTGCCACTTCTTTAATGTTCAGCTTTAAAAAAGGCCTCAACATTTAAATCTGATCTGATGCATGCAAGCATCAGAGCTGCACTGCAGAACAAAAGAAGAAAGTAGTCTTCTCTCAAGAATTAGCTTTTCTTTTCTGCTTTCTTTTCTGCTAGGACACCTTGGGTTCTGTCATTCTTATGGACATTCCTTTGACGCAAACCACCTAAGTGACCGTTGTTACCTGAGCTTGTACTGCAGTCATGAAAACCCTTTTCTGTAATGAGTTTGGCCTCATTTAGAAGGAGAATGTAAAACAAAGTACTTGTTATGAAAATATTGAAAGACCCCAACATCCAGTCGCTTGGCCTCTAGTTTCCCCAAGTCTTTGACAAATTCAGCATCTTAAGAAATACTTTATTTATGTTGTCAGAAATTATAGCATTAACGTTTCTCCAAAGATTTGTTATGGATGCTGAGGATGCTGGCCAGGGATGATCTCCTGATATCAAGGTGCTTCTAGAGACACTTTGTTGTTGCAGAACAGTCTGATTTCTACGGCTTTCCATAATGTTCTTAATTTTATGAATAACCATGTGTAGTAAAGTAATAGTAGTAAAGAAGCTCCAACATGCTGCCACCTTAAGCAATTCTGGAATAATTTCATAATCTGTAATATGTGCCATCATGCAAAATAAATTGATATAAATAAAGTGCTCACCTCAGAGAAACGTTATGCCGCTGGCATCCTCGTGCCAGATACCACAGCAGTCGTTTTGGGGATTGGTGTGGTCCATGTCTGGATAGGTCAGAGCTGTTTCAACATCGAAAGGGGAGCCACCACACTGTTCAGAAGGGTGTTATAATGTAATGCCCCACTGATATCAGAGCCACTCTCCATGATGAAATATCCAGGATCCATAAATTCAACAAGGACAAAGCCCCAACAGATGATGTGCTCAGTGAATGTCTCAGACAATGGGGAACAGAGGAGGAGGCACTGGAGATACTACCATGGGAGGATAAGCCTCTACATGGGATGTACCACGACAAATAACTGAAGTGGCTGACATCTGGAAATCCTACCAATGGCTGGAAAGAGCTGAACTCAAGGAAAGCACAGGGGCACTCATACTGGACGCATAAGAACAGGCCCTACACACCAGATCAACAGAGGCCCAGATCTACCACACCAGACAAGACCCAAGGTGCGGCTGTGCAAGGAGGTCCCTGACACAGTCCAGGACATAACAGCAGGGTGCAAAACACTTGCAGGGAAAGCATACATGGAACGGTACAACCAAGTGGCAGGCCTAGTGTACAGAAACATCTGTGCTGAATATGGACTGAAAGTGCCAAGATCAAAGTGGGACATACCCCCAAAGGTGGTGGAGAATAACCAAGCTAAGATCCTGCGGGACATCCTGATCCAACCATCAAAATGGTTTTGGCGAACTAACCGGACATTGTGGTGGTGGATAAGCAGCAGAGGACAGCCATTGTATGCTCAGTATGTGGGATTGCTGTGAAGTCAACGACAACACAAGCCATTGTTTCTGTCTGCTGATTCCAGAGGAGTGAATGCTGCAAGTCGATGACTCCATGAATCTGCTGGGGTTCCTTAGAATGGAAACTTTTTCAAACTAATTTGTAATGATGTATTGATTTTAACTGATTTTCTTGTAAAGTGCCTTGACAGAAATGCCTTGTTGTAAACTGGCATTATAGAAATAAACTGAAACAGATTTTGGTGGATGTAGCCATACCAAGCAATTGCAAAATCTAGTTCCTCAAAGAGGAACTACAAAAGGCTGGAGCGTGCCCTTGGGAAAGTCAACTCCAAGCTGGAGCAGTTTCTACATAGTATTTCTCTTGGAAATTTTTGGTACCACACTTTCTCACAGAGTGACACTTTCTTACAGGTAGATTTGTAAACATCTTGTGTTATGGTGTAATATGAGTAGAAAACTTGATATCCAGCTGTTCTAACTCATAATTTTCTAACAGCATGGACAGGTCGTCTTCTTGGAAAATAAAATCCTACATTGTCTAGGATCTCCAAAACTGTTAACCTCATTAGATCAAGTCAATGTTTTGTAACTTTAACGAGTTCAATCTGTGAAAAATATTGACAACCTTCCAGCTGTGAAACAGGATCAACTACATTATTCAAAAAAACTGGTTGTCTATTTAAAATGCTATTTTATTGTTTCACAATAAACCTTTTTTTCAGAAGAATTTGGTGTTTAAAGTCCCTCTTTACAACAATTAGTTTAAAGGTGTATTGAAAAAAGTTTGATATTCACAGCTCTGTTATGTAGCTGAGGTTTTTTTCTGGGCTGGGCATATAATTACCAGTTATTACAAAAACAAAAGCTTTTATTGTTATTGTGTGGGTAGTGAAGGATTTAATGGCACACCAATCAGCGTCTCCTTAACCAAGCATTACCCAGTCGACTGAGCTCCTATTCAGCAATACGCTCATTAAATGTTTGAATCCACCTATTTTCTTCTCCTTAAGAACAGCCATTAAGTCTCTCCTTTTCTAGATTTAAAGGATAAACACATTCTCTCTCACTAAGCCAAACACTAATTCACTTAACAAAACAAATAAGCCTCCTCATTTATCTAAGTGTTCTCTTTTATAAATTACTTTAATGATTTAAATTCTTTTTGTCTCTGAATTTTGTCGTTTTCTTATTTACTTTTTAATTCCACCACAAGACCCAATGAAGAACAAAATACACATGCACTGAGTTTTTCAAAAGACATTTTCACCCTCCAAACAACTAAAACATAGTTTTGTGGAGTTTATATTTTACACCAATGTGGTAAATTATACACTAAAAGTATTAAACAACGCTTTATAAAACTACTTACATATTAATGCCCAACATTTTGAAGGTTGGGCATAAGAAACAGTATAAACCTTCATCAATATTATGAAACCAGCCCATATAAAAAAGCAATTAAAGCTACATGCGTGTGCCACCACCAGCTTTTCGAGACTATACACGTTCTTAATTTTCTGTCCTGTTTGGTGTAAAAATATATCTTCTCCCCATAAAGGTCTGACTAACAATCCAGGGTCTCCAGGGTGTGTCAATAGAAATATGCACCATTGCCATGCATGGCAAAGTGGGTATAAACAACAGATAGATGAAGTGTTTCTTTTGCTACAGGCTTTCATCTGGATTCATGTCTATATTCCGAAGATATATTCTGAGACTTTTGCAATTTTGTAAGTGAAGAGTCAGACTGGGCTAGAATTATGTAAGCCAAGAGGGAAAAACGAAAGGGTCTCATCGCTAGTTCTGCTTTCCTCTTTTGGTGTGACAACCAAACTCAATTATTGTGGCTTTATCTCTTTGCCGGTGAGTTGTTTCGCCGTTTGGAAAAGAGGATGTTTAATATTTTTTCTTTGTTGAGTCAGAAACTTAAGGATTCTCTGCACATGTTTTTCTCTTGTGATCCTTTTTTATTCTGCTTAGTTAGAAATTAATTATATTCAGGCCTATTGAACTACTGTAGGATTCATCTCCAAACCTGCTGCCAAACTGTTTTTTATTCCTGATTACCACTGAATTCAAATCCAACCAGTTTTTATGTCACTGACAAAACTAAGCCTCACATGATAAAGCTGTCAGCACAACATTTATGTGGAGTAATGATAGGTTCAGAAAGAAAAATCCTGTTTTTTCAACGATTTACACGCAACATATTCTCCTACTTATGCTTTAAAACTTTAGAGTTGTTTCAGAAAAACTAAAGGCCTCCCAGCTGTTTCCAGGTTAGATGGATAGACACATCTAGGAAGAATCTCTCTATTTCATCATTTAAATTAACTGATCACTATGGAAAATTTGGTCCATGGCATATTCTCCTTCAACCACTTTTTCCACTGACCTGCTTCCTGTTATTATTGGTGTTCATAATGTTTGTTCAATCATTTTCTCAAACAAACCTCTGAGGCCTAAAAGCTTGATATATACTAAGATTAAATTACACTCTTTTTACTAATAAGCTCATCTCTGAAGGCGAATAATAGTAATAATAGATGCATCACATGACAGTAGTACAGAGGTGCACAAAAGAACTTGAAAAATGTAACTTAGTAAAAGTAGAAATACCAGAACTGAAAATGACTTTGGTAAATGTTAAAGTCACCCATAAGAAAATTACTTGAGTAAAAGTCTTAAAGTAGCTCATAATCAACGTATTTAAGTATCAAAAGTAAATGTACGAGTATTTTATGATGCACATTAAAAGGAGGAACACTTCCCAAGATTATTCTCTCCTCGTCTTTTTTATTTCATTTTTTCAGGTGAATAAAATGTTAATAGATTAAAAAAAAAACTAAAAAAAAACTGTCTTTGTTGCTAAGTTTAGGAAGGTCGTTTGTTTCAGGGTGGAGGTCCAGCTTCTGAAGCCGTCTCTCTTTTCTGTGAAGTCAGCTGCTCATACTTGTAGTGGCAGTAAAATAAATAATAATATTAGTTTAAATGACACTAAATAACAATTCATTTATATATTTTTATGACTTCTGTAGTTTTTATACTGCACAAAACTGCACTTTTTAAATAATATATAAATTATCCATGCTAAATGTTCCAAATGTTTCTTTACTGTATTTTTCGTGCACTGCAAGCATCTGTGTAACCAAAAACAAATTCCTTGTATGTGTGAGCATACTTGGCCAATAAAGCCTGATTCTGATTCTGATTCTGATTCTCAAGAGGCATCATTTAACAGTTACCACAATGAAAGGTCTAGATTGTCCTAACCACTTTCACGCTGGCGTCTTAATTGTGGGCATGTCCAACATTGATAAAAAGAAAAAATGTTGGTCAACTGTCAACTATATTCTATCTTTTAAAAATACAAAATTGTTTCAAAGCTAAAATATAATCCAGCCGCCTGCTACTTATTAGCACGTAACGTTAGCAGCTTGTCCCTAATGTTGGCTAAAACTATGTTTTACACATATTTATACTCCTCCTGTCACATGACACGACATTGGCAGCGTTTAACGTAATTTTAATTCACTTAGATGTGTTTTTTGAGGTTGTTGAATGTATTTATCTGGTGGATCTTTGGAAGACACGACATGCTGAAAGCATCTTCTGTTTCTCCCTCGCCGACATGCTCTGACGCTGGCGTGGCTTTAGTGATGCTGCTCTCTGCCGCCCCACGCAGCCCGCCAAAGTTAATCTCTGACCAACGTATTCCGGATAATTTGATTATTTCGCAAATGTCAAAGTAACAAATTAAAAGTAAATGTTTTTAATTTTAAATGCAGTACAGTAAAAGTCCGGGATTATAAACAAAACTCAAGTACAAATCCTTAAAAAAAAATCCTTAAGTACTTTAACGAAGTACATGTACTTCTTTCTATACACCTCTGCAGTAGTATTACACAAAGATCGTCTGGGAAACACAAAGTATTAGTTTTAAGTACTTGTTTAACATTTTTATAGACAAACTAGCAATGTAAACGTCTTTCTGTTCATTGTACCGATCAAAACTGAAAGAGAAAGAAATGCCATTGACCAATTTTTGTTAAAGTATCGGTATGTAAATATATGTATCAGAAATCCCCTGTAGCTCCTCTCGATTGTTTCATTGGATTTGGACAGGGCTTAACAGCACATGGTTCACAATACTGCAGACTGAACCGTCCAGTGAGGCTTTAACATTTCTGTCATCTCTGAAACTTTACATTTTAAAATAAAAATGTAGGAGTCAAAAGTGAGACTATAACGGAACAGGTTTAGCATAATATAATCAGAAAAAGACAAAATACACAGTGGAAGAGGCAAAAAAAACAGAGGAAGGGATGAATACAAATGGAGAACAGAATTCATAATGGTGGCCGATAATAAAATAAAAGTTAGGCGATCCTTTTCTTGTTGCCTCAATGAAAACAACTTGTTCTGATGGGTATTGATGAATATCTGACTGTTGTCTAGTGTTTTCTGGAAGCTCTCCTCCCTCGCTTACAGCAGCATTAATATCGCTCTGAAGGCTGTTTGATAGATGCTTTTAAACAGAGTGCATCAATAGGTGTATAAGAAGAGGTTGATGTTGCAGTGAAAAACTAAATATAAATATGACTGCTTTAATTTGTTTAGTTTAACATGGAGTTTGTATAATATATTCAAACACAACATTTTTGTGGTATACAGTTTTATTACATAATTCTGTGTGGAATAAAAAATAAACTCATTGCCTTCACGTAAGTTAGCCCGACGTTTAGGTTTCAGACTAGATGCTTTCCTGCTTATAGTTTGCATGTTCTGCTTGTCTGTGTGGACTCAGAACTCAGCAGCAAATAATGTATTTTATTGCATCTGTCGTTACATCACGCAGCTTATTGGATGTTTTTATCTCTTACTTAAAAAACACCTAGGCAGGAATAAAAACAACACACTATAACATAAATTCAGCCATTTCTTATTCTAAAGGTGTCAGATTAATTCTGTTAAGAAATGCAAGCCATGAAGGTCTGACGGAAGTTTACATCCACTTTTAAGCATCACTGTAATTATTGTAGCAACAAAAACTGAGTTGACAGGTTGGATACTGCAGGCTAAAACATGTGCATATAACTCCACTAATCATTGGTTAAAAAATGTCCTTGGTAAGATATACTGACCATGTGCGCTTTTTGTTTGTGGCATAACTGAGGCTGAATATGTGGCGAATGTTCTCAGAAAGTTCATTTGAATTGGATGTTTTCCTGGCACTGTTCCTGCTGTTAAGCATGTTTAATGCCTAGTGAAATCTTTTTAGAAGCTTAATGTTTGTCTGCTGTATCTAGTCCAAAACCAGTTGTGACAGCTGCTCAGCTTTAACATCCAGTTCTGACTAGCTTAGAATTGCTTAGTTGATCTGAGGAAAAGTCCGGTTTTTATTACTATTGCGTTAGTTTTTTAAAGTATGTAAGAATAATTGGCAGTGAAATAGTCTCACAGTAGGATGGTGTCACAACACAATGTCAAGTTCAACAACGTTAAATGGCTCTGTCTTTGTTTTGTCGGACAATAAAGTTTTAGCAGATATTCAGCTTTTAATTAGGTTACCTGAATATTCCAGATGAGGTTGAAGGTGACGATTTCAGACCAGATAGGCTTGGTACCTTCTTAGTATATGAGAAGCTTCATAGTTAATGATGACAATGGTTCTTTAGCAGTTTTTAGTAAAATACAGACAATTATCTTGGTGGTTCAGAGGCTTTTTAAACATCTTCACCCTTTTCTCTCCGTATGTGGGTGACTGCAAGGGATTACCATCGTTTAAACTTTGAAAAATTGTAATATTTGAAAAATTGAAAAGAATGTCAAACGAGTTTGAAAAATGACAGATAACAGATTGAACTGATCATGTTGGAAGTCGATTATACCCAGAATTTGTGCTAACGGCACCTGTATTAGATGTTAACAATAAATGTCACATGCAAAATTCAAAAACACACTTTTAATTACCTTTTTAAAAAGAAAGAAAAAACTATATCAGATGATATAGTTTTTATTTGTCTGGTGGTGGTGGAACACTGGCTAGGATCTTCATCCTGCTCGACTCAAATGATAAATCTGAAACATTTTCTAGACTAATTAGCCATGAAAACACTTTATTTACCCCGTTCTTTTGGTCGCAGAATTTGAATTAGTTGCTGATGAGTGAGATACAACACCTGCATACACAGTACAATGTGTTTGGAAAAGAAGAACTCGCCCATGAAGGCAATATTTGCAAGGAAAAAACAAACACTAATGAAAGGTTGTCTCTGTTTATCTGAGCGACAAAAGAACCTTCCATTCATTCCTTTTAGTGGGAAATGAGAAAAATGCTAAAACTCTCACATGGGTTCTGTCTAAAGAAAGTCGAGTTCACACTAAGCTAGATCAGCTTAGAGGATCTTTAGTGATCCATGAAGTAAGCCGTCACCTGATCACATCTCTAACAAATGTCCCACACTTTAAATGGTGTTAGAGAGCTCCTGTCGACAACTTCAAAACAAGTATGATTGCTTCTGTATGACATGTTTCTTAATGCATCTCAGTTTTCCAGCCATAGAGGTCAAATCAGGCATTAAAGCGTATAAAAACTCAGTTTTGTTTCTCTATCATGCACAGACTCAGCTTGTTCTGTTTAAGGTCAAACAATTTTGGACAATTTTTCTTAATTGTCTACAAACAAAGAAGATTACATAAAGTTTTCCTTAAAATTATTTTCTACACCTACTAAGTTTGGTTGATTTTTTTTGTTTATCCTTCCACAAGCTTGGGAAAATAATTTAAGGGAATTTTTTACCATTATTCCAGACACAACTGCTGTAACTTAGTTATACTTGTAGTCAGTCTTGTAGGTGCAAATAGCAGCACACGTAGGCTGCAGCAGGCTTTTAATAAAGGACCTCTCCAGTTAAGCAACAGTGGGGTGGGATTATTAGTTGTTTTATTTAAATAGGACCGTAATAAATACAAGACATTTGAGAATTTGTTCAAATAACGGATTTTTTATTAACTCCAAATCAAACTGACGGAGAATTCTGATCAATATACATCCTGCCTGAAGCCAAGAACAGGTCAAAGCTAAGCCCACTGGTACGAGTTATGCCCCCTGCACGTGACTGCCAGCATGTCTCTTGCATACTGTTTAAAGGCAGCAGCTGCAATTCTAATTTATGAATGGCTCGGTGGAATGTGTAAATGGAAAGTAAAGGACCTGCTACAAAGACACATTGTCATTCTCAGCCTGGTTTATCTCCTGCATGATGCAGGGAGAACGTGAAGCAACTGGAACGTTGTGACGCAATGGCAGACGAGGTGAAGGCAAGCAGAAATATAATCAGGGGCCGAAATTATAACCTTGACTCTCCTCCTGTCAGCTTCTCTTAGCTCCCCTCATGAACCGACATCGCTGGCATACTTATGTAGAAATGCACTCTTTTGGTTATATGTGTTATATTCAAAATAAGAGCTTGTGGTTGCATTTCGAAAACAAGGGTTTGCAACTCACGGCCAATGAAAGTGATCTTAACACTTATTTAGCTGCCAATTCCTGCCAATAAAAAAAAAAATCTTTGAATTCTGGAACAATGCCAGAAAGGACATTTAATTTTCTAATAATTCTTAATAGTAACTCACAAAAGTTAAGTTTACAAACACTGCGATTATTATTATCAATGTCTTGGGTTGTGTTTTCTAAGTTCTTAGGCATTCAGGCGTTCTTTGTTTTATTGGTTCAAGCATTGTTTCTGTTTTACTACTTCTAGTTTTTACACTTTACTGACAGAACTTTGATGAAACTGTTGTATGTAAGTATAAACACCCTCAGCGTGTCCAGTTATTATTGTGTTCAGAAGATTTATTCTATGTCCTAAACATTGAAAAACTAAAGGTGCATTCCAACATCATACCAGCTGTGGACTATGAAGGTGGCAGCATCATGTTGGACGTGTGTTTTTCGCTTTAGAAGGATCTGGCACTCTTAAATGGCATCATGAATTGAGAGTAGACATCCCGATCCGATATTTGGATCGGATCAGCCGCCGATATTTACAAAAATGCGTATCGGTGTCGGATCGGCCGGCACGGGAAAATTCCGATCCAAACTCCCAATCCAGTTTTTTTGAAAGTCCAATTCGTTGTCCAGCCACCGATTTAGACAATCCATTCCAGTTTTTCCCTTTGTTTCCAGCACACCTTCAGCACACAGAATGCTGAATAAAACAGGCTGTATCTATAAATATGATGTTGAATCTTTTTACTACTTTTCACCAGGAGTTAAGGGAAATATGTGCCTGTAATCTGAGCAGCATTTGTGGACGTGGTTCTATTCAAAGTTTTTGAGTAAAAAGAGTTTGTAAAACACCCTCCAGCACAAAGTCGCGGCGGCGAAGCAGTGGCGCATAACGCGAGCAGAGCAGAGCGAAAGAGTGTTTTTCATTTTACTTGCGATGGGTGATGCGTCCCCGTCTTGCAAACGCCAAGCAGGGGACGTGGTCGGGGTGGCAGAGGGGCTCATAACGCTGCAAATAGGGGTGAATATAGTGGGATGAAAACAACCGCGGTTTTCGTGGCAGACGCGGGAGAAGCCGTGAAAGAAAACACACCGCTAATGGTGGCGTTCACTGCCGCACCGTAAATCACGGCGGTGATGATGATGATGGCTGGCAGTTCTTGAGGGAAGAGGAAGAATGGATCCTAAACTTTGATGAGCCTGTTGGTTGTTGTGGAGACGATCTGACAAATTCTGAGCCCATTGATTTCATTTCTCTTTTTCTGAATGATGAATCGACATTTTCCAATTTGGCCGCCACCTGTTGATGTCACAGTAATCTAATTACATGACAAATCTACTTCTATCCCAAATTTAGGTTCATACTGAAGATGTTTCTCATTGACAGTAAACCTTTATCTCAAACCACTCTAAAGTTATAGCCTTTTGACACCTTGATATCAAAATTGTATATTTTCTTGAAAAAACTCCGGCGCCTAAAGCGTTAAGACGGCCAGGTAAATTGAACGTTATTGGTAAAAATGTCGTTGGTGTGGGATTATTTTACCTTAAAGGACGAAAAAGACGAGAGAAAACCAGGGATGCTGCCTTCAGGTCTGGTGACGCAGTAGAACTTAGGAGGGCTAGAAGAGAGCTGACTGCAGGAGTCAAAAGGGCAAAATCTGCATATGCTCAGGAAATCGAGGGACACTTTTCCTCCCAGGATCCAGAGCATGTGGAAGGGCATCAGCATATGGAAGGACATCAAGTGCTTCACAGACTACAAAACTAAAGGTGCACAATGCCCCAAAGACCCCTCCCTGCCTGAGGCTCTCAACCAATTCTACGCCCGCTTTGACAACCCTTACACCCCTCCCAGCACCAGACTCAGACCTTCATCAGAAGAAGAGCCCCTCAGCGTGACACCAAAAGCAGTAAAGAGGACGCCAGCGAGGTTCAACCCCCGGAAAGCTGCTGGCCCGGACAACATCCCCGGACGGGTGCGAAGACAGTGCGACGATCAGCTCTTGTTCGTCCTGGCGGACATCTTCAACGCCTCCCTCATCCAGGGATCTGTCCCCACCTGCATTAAGACCGCCACCATCATCCCGGTCCCCAAGAGCCCCACAGTTACAGGTCTGAATGACTATCGGCCAGTAGCCCTCACACCGATAGTCACAAAGTGCCTTGAGAGACTTTTTCAGACCCACATCAAAGCCACCATCAATGTCACTGTGGATCCACACCAGTATGCATACACGATGTAATGATCCACAGAGGATGCCATTTCCTCCGTGGTCCACACTGCCCTCACCCACCTGGAGAAGAAGGATTCATATGTTCGTACGCTCTTTGTGGTCTTCGCATCTGCCTTCAACACCATGATTCCTCAGACTCTGATAACTAAACTCTCCTCACTTGGACTGAGCTCTTCCCTCTGCAACTGGGTCCTGGACTTCCTGACCAACAGGCCGCAGTCTGTGAGGATTCACAACACCTCCTCCCCCACCATCACCCTCAGCACTGGCTCCCCTCAGGGCTGTGTGTTGAACCCCTCCTGTTCACATTGCTCACATATGACTGCTCGCCTATCCATTGTGGAATGGTAAACATTTATATCAATGTTTCTTTCATATATATTCATTTTTCTTTTAATACTAGAAGTCTGTGCATATAACAAAGAGCTATAAATTCCTGATAAGGCCTGTTTATTATCTCTCTGAGGAGCTGAGTTCAGAGGGGCATGGGAAGGGGGCTATCCATCGATCCCTAGCAATAAATCTGTTAGTTGGGGGGTGAAACCACATGGCAAAGTTGTACTATCTTTTCTTCCTGTGTATGCAGACTGATAGGGATCAGCGAGGGATCAGTGAGGGGTCAGCGAGGAGGGGGAATAACGGTTTCTGCAACAGTTTGTGTAAATCACATGTGATTTGTTTTATGACTCTGTATACTCCCTACTTTCAATAAAATAGCCTGATGCAGAAGTAGAGCTCAGACCCGA
>JAVLVB010000259.1:869011-879438 GCA_032876305.1 Orestias chungarensis
GTTACCGCCTTTTTTGTATTCAATAAAAGAACCCAGAGCGGAGCGGAGACCTCAGACCTGAGGATATACGACAGGGGTCTGTCTGTCAGGTCTCCCTCTTGCAACAGGTGAAACATATGTCAGCGTTGGTGTCCTTATTAAATCTCTCTAATATTTACAGGTCTGAACTCGGTGAGAAGTCTGGGAGACTGTCTCAACAGTGTCCAGGGTAAATCAGCATACCACCAAGAAGGACAAACCACATCCAACAGGATTAACTGTGGATGCAAGAGGAAGCTGTCTCAAAGGGATGTTCAAGTGCTAAACCGGATTGTATCCAAAAAACATGAAACCACGGCTGCCCAAATCACAGCAGAATTAAATGTTCACCTCAACTCTCCTGTTTCCAGCAAAACTGTCCGTCCGGAGCTCCACAGGGTCAATACACACGGATGGGCTGCTATAGCCAAACCTTTGGTCACTCGTGTCAATGCCAAACGTTGGTTTCAATGGTGCAAAGAGCTCAAATCTTGGCCTTTGGACAATGCGAGACATGTATTGTTTTCTGATGAGTCCACCTTTACATCTGGGAAAGTTACGGTGTGGAGAAGCCCAAAAGAAGCGTAACACCCAGACTGTTCAATGCCCAGAGTGAAGCATGGGGGTGGATCAGTGATGGTCTGGGCTGCCATATCAAGGCATTCCCTTGGCCCAATACTTGTGCTAGATGGACACGTCACTGCCAAGGACTACCGAACCACTCTGGAGGACCATGTGCATCCAATGGTTCAAACATAGTACCCTGAAGGCGTTGCCGTGTATCAGGATGACAATGCACAAACACACACAGCGAGACTGGTCAAAGATTGGTTTGATGAACATGAAAGTGAAATTGAACATCTCCCATGGCTGCACAGTCACCAGATCTAAATGTTACTGAGCCACTTTGAGGTGTTTTGAAAGAGCGAGCCAGGAAACGTTTTCTTCCACCAGCATCACGTTATGACTTGGCCACTATCCTGCAAGAAGAACGGCTTAAAATCCCTCTGACCACTGAGCAGGACGTCATTCCCAATATGAATTGACGGTGTATTGGCCTCAAAAGGAGGCCCTACACCATACAAGTAAATGATTGTGGTCTAAAACCAGGTGTTTCAGTTGCATTGTCCAACCCCTGTAAAACACAACATGCAGCTTGATTTAGATCCCAACACCCTCACACCAAGGCCTGGAATTGACATGATGTCACCTGTCAATCGATCCAGTGGCTTTGTCAGTAACTGACCAATCGGCTGTTGAAATTTTCCCAAAAGAAAAGGCCTTTTATCTGGATTAATACAACCCTTAAAGCCTCTGACAACATCCAAGGGTTTGTCATTGGGGAGGACTGGGGAGAAAAACTGGCCAAGAACATACTTGCATAGATATATAGCCGAATGGTGAACAATAACAAAGCCACATATTTTGTTTTTGCCATCAAATAAATAATCTTGAAACCAAAAAAACTTGAATCTCTTAAAAAATGTGGAAGAAAAATTGAAAATCTTCTGCTTTATAAACCTAAATTTTTACCTCAAGGTGGTGTTGTGAAATAGAGGCGGTGACCCTGTTTTTGATTAATTTTAACATGGAAATGCTTCTTTCAAAACCTAGCAGTGCTACAGACAGAGTGAGAAGAAACTAGCAACCTGGTGGTGGGCTTGACGGGACAAACTTTTCTAATCTCTGCACTTCATCTGTTCATGTTACAGATCAGCTTTGAGGCAACATACAGCAGAGCTGGTTTGCCTGACTTGAGTGTAGGAGAGGTAGAGAAGCTTGATATGGCATCGCTGTGGGCGCAATGCCTCAGCAAAATGTCATCTATCAGTGGCCTCTTGCATACCTGGTGTTGACTTTGACTAGGTCATTCTAACACATTGACATGATTTGAAACAATTTAGCTATGATGGTTTTGATTGCTGTAACAACATTTTTATCTATTTACATTCAACTTTAATAACTTGATTTCTCAGCCAAACATCAATCAAAGCCCAGACACTGTCCAAAAAATCTCCCTTCCCTTTCCCATGGAGGCTGACTAACCCCACCAGTTGTATCCACCGCAAAACGTGGCCAGATGACTTCAAAGAGAACAGGAGAGTAATGAAAAAAACAGCGCATAAAAATTAAATGAATAAACTGACCAAACACTACTCATTTTACAAGAAGAAATCCAGAAAATGCAAAAGAAATATATTCATAATTCAAATTAATTTGGGCGTAGAAAGTAGATAAATAAACCGCTTGATAGTACGGGAGCAAATCCCTCTTCGCTTTTTAACAATCAAGAATCAGTTTATTTATATAGCGCCAATTTAGGGCAGATGTCATCTCAAGGCACTTTACAAGAAAATCAATTAAAATCAAAGATACATCATAAACAAATCAATCAAAATCAAAGATACATCATAAACAAATCAGTAGAAAACGTTTCCAATCTAAGGAACCCCAGCAGATTCATGGAGTCGTTGACTTGCAGCATTTACTCCTCTGGAATAAGCAGACAGAAACAATGACATGCATGTAGCGACAGTGGAGAGGAAAAACTCTCCTTAAACAGGAAGAAAAGGCTCAGTACAAGCAGCCATCTGCCACGACCGACTGGAGGTTTGAAGAGATAGAAAGCTAAATTAGAAGCAGATGATTTATAGCAGCAGTTGTAGATCGTTTTCTTCACAAATATATACCTTACTGATTTACACCATTGTTATTTGGTCTCATTTTATCACATAGTTTTATTGGTGACACTTAAAGGCATGAAGTGCTGCCAAATAGGAGTAAATGATGGATTGAGTTTTCCTTTGAGACACAAGGATGTTTCCAGTATTGTAAATCTCACTCACTTCACACCCTCAGAGACAGGTGCAGCCATATAAAGAATGAGACGGGGAAAGTAAGATTGTGAAGGTCGTAGTAAATTAGCATGCATGCTGCTGTATCTGTAAACACATTCCACAGAGCCACACACACTAATCTGATACTAAGTGTAGGCAAAAACAATCAGGGCGATGTGGGAGGATGACAAGTTTCCGCAACAAAAATGTTTCTTTCATAGTAAATTCTTTGCACAAGAAATGAAACGCAATGAAACATTTATCTATGTATCAGCTACTTTTTAGCAGCTGGAAAGACTAATAATAGCTTCTGAAATATTTTTTATGATACAAGTTATTTAACTAAAAACTAACAAATAGACACGATGCATGTTAGTGTTTAGATTTAACTGTTTAATCGTATTTGGTGCATGAAATTACAAAGTTTAAAAACCATTTGACCCCACACTATATTTAAATAGTTTGAACTTGATGTATCCTTATTTTTACAAGTATTATTCTACCGGGTTGTTCCGGCTTATAAAAGATCAATAAAGGACCATTTTTATCAGTTATGGAGTTGTGACATCGCAAACAGTATTGCAAACACTTTGTCTGCACTAATAAAGATTCACTCCCAATAGTTTGCTTAACACTTTATTGGGACATTGTCAAATACGGGGGGTAAATATGACTCGAGCAGAGGTGGATTGTGAGAGAGAATATAATTTATTGTAAGGATGAGATGAACGGAGCATGAACAGAAAACTGAATGAACGAGGAACAACAAACCGGAATTGAACATAAACAACGTGACACAGAGAAGGAACAACGGATCAAGGATAAACGTGGACAGGTAATCAGAAAGGAATATAAACAACACGGCACGGAAGAGAAACAACAAACCAATGATACATGCGGGACTGGAACTATAACAAACCTAAAGAACTGAGAGGAGGGCGAGAGAAAACTACCAACAACGAAGGAACAACGAAGGAACAAACAACTAACAAAATAAGCTAAAGGAAGAGAACGGAATATCCCGACAGGGGGGAGAGATCAGCAACTGGGAACCAGGCGAGCAGCAGGGAGGAACTTACTGGGATACAAGAGGAACAGGCTAGAGATGACGCAGAGAGACGAGGAGGGAAATCAGATGATCCAGCGGTGAGTGAATGGGTAAACCAGGCTTAAATACTGAGGAACAGGAGGTGGAGTGGTAGAGATGATGATTGGATAATTAGTAACAGGTGGAAAAGATAATGAGGGAACTCAAGCTGCAGGAAACACGCACAGAGAGAAAGAGAGAGAACACAGAAAATAACAAAACAAAGATTCAACCAAAATAGAAAATACAACAAAACAATAACTTATTATAACAAAGTAAAACAAAGCAACTACAACAAATTCAACAGCAAACTAACAGAGAACAAACACAGATCATGACACACAGGGAGAAAAAGAGAGAGCAGACAGCGAGGGGGAAAGCAAAGACTCAACCCAACTAAAAAATACCCTAAACAAAACAATAACTAAATATAATTGATGATAACAACGACTAAATAATAATGAACAGAACCAAACCAAAAACACGGATCATGACAGACATGGTATTTCCATTTCCTCTTCTTTTGATGGAAAATCAGAAAAACAGTATAATAAAATAGCTGCATTTTTTATGCTGTTTGATTAAACAGATTACATCTTATTATTTATTAAACTCATATTTAAAGCTTGTTTTTAAAATCTAAAAAACATGTTTTCAGAAAAATCTTCAAGTTCAAATGGAATTAAAAATTTTTTTAGTTGATAACTTCTTGACAATTTTATTTTGCAATACCACAATGCTACACAAGTATATACTCGGCTCTTAATGTACTTCTCTTAGGGAAACTCAAGTTCGTATAGAAAACTCCTCACACAAGAAAACACATCACTACTAAACAAAATTGGAGAACAAAAACAAGCAGCTGAAAAAAACAAAAATAGAAGCTAAAAACGGAAATAAAACTGATCTGATGATCAGAGGTGTCAGAGCCGAATCATGTGAGCAACAGGAGACGGGGAAGCTGATTGTTTTTAGAGGATTTTAAAAAGCAGGATTAGCCAATCATAGAACGGGGCAAGTAGCTGTGAATCATGAGTTTTCCACATGTGCTTCGTGCAAAAGATAAGAACATGAGAAAATCCAAAACACATATAAGGTACAAGTACTAGTCAATCTGTTTATATGCAGTCAAAATGAAAACTCACTTTTAAAAGAATTTTCTGCTAAAGAACCTCAGACGTCATCAACAACAAACTTCAAATGGCTGACTCTATTCTCAGAGTGCTTGTGGCTATTATGCACCATCCCTACCTTTCAGTGCAACAACAGTCTGTGCAGTTCACCAGAGGATAGATATATTTAGATAGCTAAGCGGGGTTATCTGTTGCAAACAGCAGGTCTGTTTCAGCCGTAATAATATACCGTCGTCCTAACAGTTGTCATACATTGTGTGACTAGGTGTTGTGCCAGAAAAGTTTGATTAAAAGCACTTGGATGTCAAACAGGAAATTCCAAAAGTCCTGATACTTAATTAACCTCAAATGTTTCTCATGATATGGAACTAAGGGCTCAAAAAACACAATTACTCAAACAATGTCATTTCCTGAGGAACTGAAACATAGGTTGTCAAGCGTGCAAGGATCGTCCCTAGTCGTGTTTTAGTCATGGTACCTTCAACTGTTACCTGTTTTGAACACTGGTTAGGAGAAGCCATTGATCAAAATGAGAACAAAAACATTTCTTTAAAGTTCAACAAGCCATGTAAGGGACCCCTCGAACATGTGAAAAAAGGGGGCTTACGTCAGTTAGGGTCAAATATACCCTTTTAATCTATATTCATCCACATATGCTGTGGATGGCAGGTCACAAAGATAATATCCACACTCCGGGTAAAGTTAATTACAAATGGAAGTGAGGAAATACTGAAGTCAGAAAACCTTACAGACTGAAAAATCCCAATTTTACTAGGACAACAGTAGGTGCCACTATTAAGTGGTTTAGATTAAAATCATATACATGTCTTAGAATGGCCAAGTCAAAGTTCAGATGTGCATCTACCCCAAAGCAACCAGAATTGTATTGTTTTTTAAGACAGTCTAAGTTATTACTCTCCTGCAATGTTGCTTCTGATTTCCTTCACCTCTATATAATTACAGGACCTGTTCCTCTTGTTTTAGGCCATGATTTACCCCACGCCAGTCAAACTCATCCATCTATACATTTCCATACCAGCCTCATCCTTGTTAGATCACAGGAGAAGCTGGTGCGTGTCTAGGGTGGTTGGTGGACCAGATGCAGAAACCAATGCAGGCGATGAGTCCAACACAAGGTTCCCAAATACTTTGGAAAAAATCTCATCTCTGCTTAGCTCAGCATTGTTACATGATCAAGATGATTAAAGTCTATAATTAGGTTTGGACGTATATTCTTATATTGTATATCAGATAATATAGAATTGTCTTAATTCAAAATTATTATAAAGCAAACTCATGTACAAAAGGTCTTTCTAAAACATGTTAATTAATCATGAAACTGGAACAGAGATCACATTGGTTATTCATCCTCAGTGAAAATTAGGTTTCATCATTTTATAACTAGTCAAAAGTAAAAAAGCTAAATTAATGCCTCTGCAATAATGGACCTTGCAGCTTCTCTGGTGTTTATATTCCATCACCAAAAAGGACTGTATGTCTCTAGACACACCTCCCTTATCACTGAAAAACGAACCTTCAGTCTTGCTCTGTTTAGTAAAAACAGTTTCTAAGGCATTATCATTATAAACCATGTCAGACATGTCAGGGGCTTAGATACTGATTAACTTAACATGTTTGCACAATAAAAACATTCCCTATCTTTGTCAACCGACAGCTCAGACAAACACACAACATTCTTACAAAACATTTAATTCTCGTAATTATACCCCGTAAAAATGAACAAAGCAGAACAGGAGCATTCCTTTGAAGTTAAAGAAATAATCCAGCATCCCACAGAAAGTTTTTAATACCAGCATGAGAGGAAAACCCTGAACAACATATACAAACGTGGTGGGTAACAAAGTAGGTATGTTGGGCTCAACATGTGAAATTAGTCTTCAGTTCCACTATGACAGCTGAACATGGGTGTTCAGGTTGTGTTTGTTTTTCTCAGTACACTTTACGGCAATAAGGATTCTCAAATGACACATTGATGAGTGGAAAAAAAAATTAAAAACGTATTTTAAATCCACCTGACGGGGAAAACTAGAGGACACCTTGAAGCACGTATCTCTGTCACACATTCCTGGGAAGCTGCTGACGTCTTTTGGACTGGAAGTGCCGGTGACTGTGTGTGTTTGTGCATGTGAGCTGTCATCACTGTACGGGTAACACATTCTTGTCATTGTTCCCAATGACTTCAGACTTAGTTGACCTTATAGGGTCCTGTATCTACATGCTAATGTACTCAAAAGGGAAAAGTTTCATTTCGGATAAACTGGCGTAGCATCTATAAAGTTTGAAAGGATTAAATATGAATGATCATGAGACAAAGAAATTGCATCGGAATCTCAAATTTAGGAAATGCATAACCTTGTGGTATTTTTGCTCAACATTTAACTAGGCAGATGCATCAATCTATGATTGATGTGAGGATAAAGGTAAATTATTCTTCATTATTCACAACTGAGTCATTGCGATAAATTATGAAAAAACTAGCAAGTAACAGTTAACTTGTCTACGTTGCAGCTAAAAGGTTCGTTGTGTTTTATTTGTATTGTTAGCTTATATTTTCTGTATTTTTTCTGAAAGTAAAATACAAAAATGTGTTTCTACTAGGTTAACTATCCACCAGCAGAGTTCAAGTGAATGGGTTAATTTGGACGGACAATGCCAATAAAACATCCCACCTTCATTTAGTTTGCAGCACTTAAACCTCTAAATAGAAAACTATGTTTAATTTTTTGTGTATTTCTGTGAAGAAAAGTTTTAAAAAGTGATCAAATTCACAGTTGTTTACATGTCCTTTAAAAATTCACTTTAAGTCATCTTCTGACTATGTTTCTATTCATTTCACATTTAATCACATTTCACACGAAGAGAAAATGAAAATAACGACTTACGCCAGAAACCTTTTCTAACAGACATGTTCTTCTGATTGTTTGATATATCATATGATCTTGTTATAAGACGATATGATGCAGCTGTCTAAGGTGATGATATGCAAGACTCAACATTAGTTCAAATTTATTGGTTTACACTTCAGTGTCAGGTTGTGGAATTTCCCACAATGAATCAGCACCGTAAAAGAAGACAGCCTGGCAGATAAGTATTAATCTCAAGGTGTTTTATTGTAAGGTGTAAATAACATTTTTATTTTGTTCTTTTAAATAAAGTCACATTTCACACTCAGATAAATAATGCATGGCTACATTATCTATTTACATAATTTGTTATACTCTGTTGTGCAGTAAAAGGTGTCTATAAATTAGAAGGCATGCACTTCCATCTTTCAGCTTATTTGCTTCAAGGGTCCATGAAAAAACTATAAAAAAAACAAAAATAAAATAAAAATAGTGTTGACTTTAAGCTACATTGCTTCAGTGACATGTTGCCTTTAAAACAAGAATGTTTCATTTCCTTTAAATGAAACAAAAATGTCTAAGATGTGTTGGAAATAAAAAACTTAAGTCAAAAAGGTTTGCACACCTGCAAACAGCGTCATAAAGAAAAAGTTTCCAATCTAAGGAACCCCAGCAGATTCATGGAGTCATTGACTTGCAGCATTCACTCCTCTGGAATCAGCAGACAGAAACAAAGGCTTGTGTTGTCGTTGACTATCCTAGTGTGCTCGTGTGTATTTGTGGACATCTATGATGACGTCACATTTGGCTCAGTTTTAACTCATCCTGCACACACGTTTGTGCACCAGCGTCTTACTTCCTGCTATAGGTTGAAGCAATTATCTTTCCCTTTACTTTTCACAATAAACTCTCCTCTTGTAGCTCCGTCTACATTCCACCATACAATCCCATGAGACTCACACCAGTGTGTCTTATAATTTAACACCCTCTGAATCCAGATCATTTAGTGTTGCATGTTGCCTAGATGGTACATCACTGTGTCCCATTGTTCTTAAACTTCTTAAAGTAATTAAGTGTCAGTAAAGGAAGGCTCTGCTTCCATCCAGGGCTCTTATCTACAGTTTATACAATCCCGTTTACACAACGTCCCATAAGACAAGAAAGGCAAGGACAACTTTGCAACTTTTTGCCCCTAGTTGAGTTAAATTTAGATAAGAGTAGATTTCTTTGTGGGATTTTGTGGAAAGTCCAATAAAATGATTATTAGAAGACGCATGTTAAGTTGAACATGCCTATCATAAGATCCTAAGCCCAGTAATGTGTCTCTTAAATGAATAGGTGGACCTGTAAGCCGGTTGCTATGGTATCCATTATTGTTTTCAAGGGAAATTAGGGATTACCATTAACGCCTATCTGTCCTTAGAAATATGAAAACAAAGGTTTATGGTAAATGACACCTCAAAACAAGAAACACCAGATTAAGAATAAACATCTTTCTGCTTTTGCTTTTGTGAATTGTTCAAATTAGAAGTAACCAAAACTAAAAAGTCTGAGATATTAAAGGGAATCACATGCTTTCCGAGTCACCAGTATTTTTCCACTTTTAAAGCCTTCCTAAAAGGGCCAGGCTCCTGTTGCTGAGGCAGAATAATTAGGGCAGAACCTTCTGAGGGAGACCATTAATCTTAATCTTTGTGACCAACAACAGAGTAGCCTTTCATCCAAAACCTGAAAGGGTCAGATTAATGCCATCAGTCTCTTAGTGCTGCACAAGAGGAATTAAAAGCAGCTTATTTCTATTTCAGAGGTTTATGTTATTTTAAACTATGTCAGGTATCTGTTTCCCTTATTTATCATTCGTCCGAACTGCTCATGCAAAAACAGCATCACATCCTAAAGATTCTTTTCTTGACATGTTTTATGTCCTGGTATCAGTCTTTCACTTCTGGAGGGAGGTTGTTATAGGAGCAATATTAGAATGATCAGTTACTTTAATTTGGGTAATTTCATATTGATTAAACAAGAGCTGTAAATGTGTAAGTTTGTATATGCAAGAACTTTGGTCAAAAGACACAAATATCAAACAGTGAGTGACTTTCATCTTGTTTTTTAACAAATAACTACGATAATAATTAAATTAAATAAAAAAACTACCCACCTTGCTAATGGCGGTCCTCTAACGTAGTACTTTATGTACAAGTCTTAGTTGCACAGCAAACTTATGATCAAAGACATTCCATGAAAGGTTGATGTGCACAAAACATATAGTGCTTTAACTCATGCTAGGCTCACTTATTACTAAATAAAATGTGACAGAGACCAAAATAATTTCTCTCATCCGGCATCTAGTTTTCCGACTAATTCAACAGCAGGTGTGGTCATTTTTATAACGTTAAGACATCAATAGCCTGTTACCCTATCGCACTCGCTATTCCGACTGGCTGTTACATGTGTGTGTGCGTGTGTGTGTGTGTTTGTGTGTGTGTGT
>JAVLVB010000259.1:879538-894332 GCA_032876305.1 Orestias chungarensis
CTCTCTCTCTCTCTCTCTCTCTCTCTCTCTCTCTCTCTCTCTCTCTCTCTCTCTCTCTCTCTCTCTCTCTCTCTCTCTCTGAAAGAAGCTGGCAGGGCAACATTTCCTCCAGGAAAGTCCTTACCTGGCTGTCTCCCCTCAGTCTGCTTCTCCGCTGCTCCATAAGACCTTATTCCCTCCAACCAACTTCAGATCTTTTGAGGTATTGAGCATCCTCTCCTTCAGAATTTCTTAATACATCAACAACATCTGCTTACGCACGACTGTACAGCAATGCACAGCTGCAATTCCATCGTTAAGTTTGCAGATGACACAACTTTGGTGGGACTCAACAGCAACAACAATGAGTCAGCGTACAGAGAGGAGGTACAACATCTAACGGACTGGTGTCAAGTCAACAACCTGTCTCTGAATGTGGATAAAACCAAAGAGATGGTCATTGACTTCAGAAAGACATTAAGGGACCACTCCCCACTGCACATCGACGGCTCATCCGATGAGATTGTCAAGAGCACCAAATTTCTCTGTGTTCATCTGGAGGAGAACCTCACCTGGACCCTCAACACCAGTTCCATCACCAAGAAAGCCCAGCAGCGTCTCTACTTTTTGAGAAGACTGAGGAAAGCTTATCTGCCACCCCCCATTCTCACCAGGTTCTACAGAGGAACAATTGAGAGCATCCTGAGCGGCTGTATCACCGGCTGGTTTGGAAATTGTACTGCGTTGGACCGCAGGACTCTCCAGCGAGTAGTGAGGACGGCTGAAAAGATCATTGGGGTCGCTCTTCCATCTCTCACGGACATTTTTAACACCGGCTGCATCCGCAAAGCTCTAAGCATTGTGGTTGATCCAACCAATCCATCACATGGACTTTTTGCTCTGCTCCCTTCTGGGAGACGATACCGCAGCATCCGGACTAACACAACCAGACTGTGTAACAGCTTTATTCCACAAGCAATCAGACTCCTCAATACAGCACTGTAACAATTTCCTCTGTATTGACTGTATTGTTACTTGCATTTTTTGCACACCTGCTAGAACTGCACAAGTTTTCTTTTAATTTCTGCACCTTACCTGTATTTTTTTTGCACGTTAGTAACATTTTAGGCACCTTATGTGCATTGCCAGTTTTAGGCTGCTATTGTACAACATGTCAGTACCTCATGAACCATTGTACCATCTATTCACCATCATGTACTAACACTTGTCTTTAGTCCTGTCTACTAATTACTGTTTAGATTAGGGATAATTGGGAATATCTTTTGTAGTTATTTCTTATAGGATTTTTTGTATTTACTGTTGTATTTACACTGTTTTGTTCTGTCTTGCACTTTTTGTACCGTGTTACACTGAGATCCTAGAGGAACGCTGTTTAGTTTCAATATGTACTTGTACGTAGCTGAAATGACAATAAAACCTCTCTGACTCTGACTCTGAACAGCCCCTCAGTTCATTTTCCACAAACTTTGCTCTTCAGTCTTTTTAGGCTTGTTCTTCCACCTGTTATTTTCTGTTGCTGTTTCCTTCCTAACATCAAACAGAAACTTTGAAGACGACCGTACCAAATCTCCACATTTCTTTGACTCAAAGGTTTTCTCTTTACCTCTTAGTTTCCTAAAGCCACTACCTATTATATGTTTTTTTTTTTTTTCACTTGAAGTTGAAGCTGTTTTTTTATTACATATAAAATGTAGTGCAGAAAGTGTAGCTGTTCTTTCAAGTATCAGTTCTCTTTGGCTGGCACCTTCCTCACTGCAAGACTTATCCATCAACTTTCCAGACTCCCACCTGCAGAAGTTCACTGACGACTCTGCCATAGTCACTCTCATCACACGTGAGAACAACTCAGAGGACAGAACGTGGAGCCAGGACTTTGTGGACTGGTGCCAGTGGTGACATGCCCGGGGGTCAGGGTAGAGAAAACCAAGATACAGATGATGGATTTTGGCAAGCGCAGATCTACCTCACTGACAAGGGCAATTTTCCAGGGAGTACCCGTTGAGATATTAGTAAGTACCTGGGTGCTCACATGAATGAACTGAACTGGAATCACAACACAGATGTTCTTTATAGCAAGGGTCAGAGTACTGGCCTTTTAGAGTGCACCTATGGAGCACCCGAGAAGACATTCTTTGACTTTGTAGAGGCATCATCGATTTTCTTTGGTGCTGTCTATAGCCCCTTTTCCACCAAACTGGTTCCAGTGCTGGTTCCGTGCTAGAGCCAGTTAGCACCGGTTCTTTGTGTCTCCACTGACCAAACTGGTTCCAAACTGGTGCTTGGCTGGCACCAACTCTTTCTGGGGTCAGAGGAAAGAACCGGTTCGACATGATGACGTCAGTGACTGGGGGCGGGTCTACGTAACAACTATTAGCCGGTAAACAGGAAAAGAGTGGCCGTTTTAAAAAAAAAACTGCAGTTGCTTGTGCGACAAAAGAAACAAAATGGACCTAAAGTCAACCAGCAGTGGTCAGAGGAGGAGACAAACTTCCTGCCTGCAGTGTGGTCCTTCACCAAAGTGCAGAAAAAACTTGAGGGGGCTTCAAGGACCAAACCAGTGTACCTGTACATCCAGTTAGAGATGCTGCTGGAGGGTATGAGCGCAGTGGTGAGCAAATTATTAGTGGTGAGAATATTACTACTGGGAGGAGTACTTGAGCTGTTACCTGGGTTTTTAAACAGTGAAGTAATTAATAGGGACACAAGAGACGCGAAAATAACTTATTTACATCTGATCATGCAGAGGACCATGAGGATGGGTTGGGAGTACCATGGAAGGTTAACAACCAAGGCGCTGAGAGACTGCCAACCCGCTCCCTTTATCCTCCACCCATTGATGAGCTGATTGGCAGCACCTGTAGCCACAGGGCTCAGCAGCTCTAGCTAGCAGACAGCCTCCAGGAAACGCCCCCACCCCAACCTGTCATCACCCCACCCCACCCCGCCCCTGGTGAGAACACAGGAAGACACAGCAACACACAAGCCAAGAACAAAGCATTTCCTGACAGACCTTGTGATCTACTATCCAACAACTTCTACCTTCTTCAAAACTCTTGATCAGACGAGTAGATCCTCCTTCAGCATTTCCTTCAGGAAGAAATAGTTAATGAGCCATTCATTTGAAGGATAGTGGTGACTACAGTTTGAGACCCTTGTCATAAAATGACAGGGCAGGGATGTCCCAGATTTGCAGAGTGCTAGATCAATACAGTAATTGAATGGATGGTGTCACCTATCGTCAATCAACTAGGGGTAAAACTGTAGACTCATTTAAACTCATGTTTTGGTTAAATTAACACATACTACTGATAAAGTGTTCACTGAAAGTGAAAGCTGAGTAAATGTCTCTAGATTTCAATTGATTAGGTTGGTTGATGGATTTGATGATGTTATAAGAATAACTGTAAGAAAGACTGAGGGGCAAACAAACATTAACGAGATCTGTAGCAAACTACATTTGCGCTAAATGTCATATTCCCAAGACAGCCAAAAAAATCGTACCAGCGGAGTGTTTGAAATGCTTCAAGATGATTAACGAAGGATCCTCTTAAAATATTTTGTTCATTAGTAGTTTGGCCTGTCCTTCTACCATTCGTCAGGGGGTACCAGTGAAAACTGGGGACAGATGGCAAAAATGATACAGAAGAAGCATAAAAGATCCCTCTTAAAATCTGTTAAAATGAAATATAAAGCTGGAAAGGGTCATTTGAAAACATGTAATATCTTGGTAGATGCATAATATCATTGCAGGCTTATAAAAAGTCTAATCTAACCTAAATTTAATAGCGGTATTTAAGTAAACATGCTTGTAGAATATTATCCCTTCACCTGCTGCTGATTGTAGCATAACTCAGATTAAAACAAGCTGAAATGATCAGGTTTCTTGTTCATGTTATCTGCTCAAACTCTTTACAGATGCTGTAAGGAGCCAAAACTGAATTAAAAAGAATAAATCATGAACAAGCAGGTTCTTTCCTACTTGCAACACTCAATGGAAAAGCAGATACATAAAGTGGATTGATGGATCTTACTTAATTAAATAAAAGATAAATGTTCTCACTTTATTTGTGTTCCAAACAAAACGTTGTGCGAATGGGGGGTGGAGCTCTTTTCATTGAATACACTTCAAGATACAGTTCCAGTTTAGACTGCTACTTATCTGTCAAAATGACGAAACGTAAGAAAATAGTATCTTTTAAATGAAAATAGTACTCAAGACTATCTGACATGTGTTAAACGTAGAGGTCTGACACTCCCTACAGGTTTGGACTCAGATCTACATACATTTAACCCTTGGTAGCTTATCATTTACAGTGTTATACTACCACCTATCTCCACTTTCCCTCTCTGAGAGCATACTTCTGATGTGAGACTTCTCTGCAATGTGTGCAGGTGTGCTTGTTTAATTTCAATAAACTAGATTGATCAGGTTAATAGGGTTTGGTAGATTGAAGGAAGCAATCATTATGTAGCCAGATGATTGCTGTAAAAAGCGCACTGTCAAAACTCCTACAGTATGGACAGTCTGCCCTAATTCTTGTCTTGCAGGACAGGATTACAAACGGGCCATCAGGCAACACGGTTGTTGCACAACTTTAAATCTAAACCAAATTAACGGTTATAAACTTGACGTCCCTGAGGAGAACCGTGAATAGAAGAACAACCTCATTAGGATTTGTTCGATTCAAGTTCTACACAAAATAAAAGTATAAATTTAAACAAAGCTCAAACCCTGTTTCTTTACATTCAGAAATCATTTAAACATTCACATTATGGGGGTGAATATGCCTTCCTCAGTGACAATATTAACAAAAAAATGCCTAACAAATCTACAAACAGGATGTATTTAATAAAAAAACCTCCCCACTTCTTCCTCAGGACAAGATTACAAAAGGAAGTTGGAGAAAGAAATGCAAACATTTACCAAAAATAATACAGATTCCAAAGTCACACATTGACAGAAATGATTGTTGTTTCCATTGCGTTTACAGTTAAGAGTCAGAAACATCTTAATCACAGGATGCATTTAGTGTAATTATGATAAAGTGCAACTATGACTGTTACATTTACATGATAATTGACCATATTGGTCAGTTTGTAAATCTACATGCAGCCAAAGTAAACTTTACACAATGTGTTGGGTACAAATCCTTTGTTTTTCATTTAAAAATACACATAATTCCTGTTAAAAAATAAAAAAGGTGAAAAGGTAAAAAAGATCAAAGTGATGGGAGAAGTTCCTTGTTTTAAATGCTATTATGTAAGAAGCATGTAAGTAAATATTGGAGAGATTGACAATTACATAATTTAACCCCACAACAGTGAAGGATTTTGATAATAAAAGAGGCAAAACAAGAGAAAATACAATAGAGGAGAAGCAAGAAAATCACCTCTGTCTGTTTGGTTTTTTAGCTGATAATCACAGATAAACAATTCAAGTTTCCTACAGACCTTCAAAATAAAACAAACGTTGTCGTCTCCCTGATTTTTAATTGAATAAGGAAGAATAGGTGGTTGAAAAGACGGGTCACAATGTTCCTATTGGTTTACTTACTGGAAGAATTTGATCATAAGAATAACCTTTAATTTATGTCCAAGGATAGAATCACAGATCCTATTAGCATAAGACCTGCTTATAGGACAATTACCAAACAAACACGAGGAAAAAATAAATAAGAAGAGGAAAAACATCAGAGCGACTATATAGAAAAGTTAACAGCACACTAAAATATAGGTCATCCACAACACAGCTAAGAATCCAATTAGACATGAGAGTTCTGACCCACTAACATGTGGGAGGAAACATGTCTCATCAGGGGGTCATGGGTTTCAGAACATAAAATGAAAACAGTGACATGGTGTGAGAGGACGGGGAAGGTCGTAATATCACCGCTGTACTACTGCCAACACCAGCAGACATTCCTGGAAACTCAGTCCAAACAAAACCGCTTTGATTTGTTCTGCTAATAAAAGACTAACATCCCCCTGTCGTTACACAGGTAACGAAAGTCAGTGTGAAAACTAAACGGAGGTGTAGTGCTACATGCAGTTAGACAAACTGCTTTGCGGTCATTCAGAGACTGATTTACTTCTGACTGTCTTTATTCTCATTTAGAAAACAAAATACATAGGGAATGATTTCAGTGAAGATGATTGTTGAAAGAAAAATACATTCCTGCAGGTGTGGAAGACCAACATCTAGTCAGACATGAACTCATTTGGGAAATCAATTAATCATGACAGGATCATTTTCAAACAATGAAGAAACACTGGAGCTTCATTACTGCTGCATTAGAGCTCATGAAAAATCCCAAACCACACCGAGCTGGAGCGTACCCGTACATTTCAGCTGATCAAACCAGTCTCACAAAGATGAACTAATTAGAAACACAAACACATTGTGTGGCTGAAAATAACTGATCGGTTATAAAATACTGCAAATCTTCTAGCATGCTGATTTGTTTCATTCTGAGGTATTTTAATATGATAATGTCTATCAGGTCTGACTAGCAGTTAGAAATTCAGCACAGTGTTGATTTGATTTTATTTACAACATAAATTCATTGTAAATCTTTGTTTCTGAAGGAAAGGAGACTATTTTCCTGCATAACGACCTAAAATGGTTCATTTATGATGGTTCATTTTTCAGCATTTGTCTAATACTTTCTGTTTTCAGGCCAATAAAAGCAGCAGTATTGGACATTGATGACTGCATTGCTGATGGGAACTTGGGCAAGAGGCAGGGTGCACCCTGGACGGGACAACAAATACCAAACATCACAACTGGATCTTCTCCAAAAATAATACATGAGCGTAAACACACATGTCGGCCCCCCACACATCTGACATTTGTCTAAGAGTTTTAGTTTTGCTACCTATAAAGTAAACCGTTCTCGTGTGTGAAGCCAATTACAGACCCTGATGTAAACACTTAGTTGGTGTCATTACACTGGAAACAGACAACAAGACCTAAACAATTGTCCCCTGAAGGAAGCCAAGTCCCCCACATGCGTGTGGAGCTGTTCTGCTGCTGCTCACATTTGGGTCTACTGAGGATGAATTGAGAAGCAAAAACAGACCCCAAAACAACCACAGCCCAGAACAAAATTTGCTTTATCTTTGAAAATCAGCTTCTGCTTTTTCTCCAACAACAAAAACACACAATCAGCAAACCAAAACTCTCTAAATAGCATTCTTAATATACTTTGACAGTCTAAACTATTTTAACATTTTGTATTCTGATAAGGTTTGTTGTTTATTTCAGCCTATAAGCCAAACATCACTAACTCCATGGTTTGTCTGAGCGTTTGCTGTTGTATCAAAAAAAACCATCTAGAGCCTCCAAACCCCAGTAATAACATTTAAGGTTTCTTTCCCACCCTTGAGCTCAAGCACATGTGATAATTAAATATCTCTAAAGGGAAAGATTTTACGTTTAATTTGGTTTTGTATCAGTAGGAGAGATTAGGATTTCCATTATCCCCAAATAAATCCAGACTTTTCATGCAAGCTGCTGCTTAAGAGCAGATTTGTCACCTCACAGCAAAATAAAAACATAAGTATTATCTAAGGGTCATATTGGTAAAACAAATGGATTAGTTTATTATATTTTGTATTTTCTCCAGTAATTAATAATTTCTCTAGTAAAATAATTCACATTTTCATGTTAAACCTAATGTATTCCATATCTTGTTGTTTTTTTTAATAATGGGTAAAACTTTTTACAATCACAGTCTATAGAGATCACAATACTTTAACTGTGCCAATTTGTTTATTAATACCATCACGTTTGCCTCATATTTATGTATTTATTGCATACGTTGCTGTCTTTGCTCTGCTTTCCACTAATTATATCTCCACAGGTATGATTCCCATGGATGCTTCAGGAGCGATCTAGAAGCAGCTGCTTTTTGGGCTCCATTGTTTTGTTTGTTTGTTTACTTGTTTACATTTGAATATTGGACTGTGTATATGTTCCCCTTCGCTCTGTGCATATACATGCAGAAATTAGGATTGTCTCACATGCCACGAGCTTGAAAAGTAAAATTTATGACACGACTGTTGTCAGATTACTTTGGTCAACAACCAAGAAGAATGTAACAGCAGATGATCAGTCTATTCTTTATTATGCAGAACGAATGATATTCTACTGAAGAACTAAGGCATCAGACATCAGGGAGACCCACACTTCCCTCTAACCAGCCACTAAGGCGAGCTGGTCCAGCGAAATCCACAGGCGAACAGTTTTTGTCCTAAACGACCTCCCGTACGCGCACCTCCTCTGCTTTAATGTAACCTGCTGGAGGATGGTTAACAATGCTCACATGGTTTATTGTTTAACTAAATACAAGGACCATTAAATTAAAGATTTATCCTATTTTTAATTTGATTTCTGTTTACATGTTAATAAAACTAACACACACATCACATTTTTCTCTCTCACTGATGTGTGTGTGTGTGCTATTGTAATAGTGTGTATGTGAACATTTTTAGTCAATTTTGGTGTTTGATTGCGTTCTTTTGGTCTCAGACTAAATCTCATGACCATCGATGAGGGTGGGATTGTAGATTGACGAGAAATTTGCTAAATTGTGACCCTATTATCCAAATGTGGCAGCAGATATGGAGACTCATCAGACCAGGAAACATTTTTCCATTCTTCTATTGTCCAGTTTCAGATTGTAGCCTCAGTTTCCTGTTCTTAGCTGACAGGAGTGGCGCCTGGTGTGATCTTCTGCTTCTGTAGCCCGTCTGTCTCCAGGTTGGATGTGTTTAGCGCTCTTCTGCATACCTTGGTGGTAATGAGAGGTTATTTGAGTTACTGTTCCAACCAGTCTGACCATTCTCCTCTGACCTCTGGCATCAACAAGGCATTTTCACTCCCAGAATATTTCTCTTTTTCGGACCATTCTCCGTAAACCCTAGAGATGGTTGTGGTTGAAAATCCCAGTAGATTAGCAGTTTCTGCCCATCAGCTATGTTCAAAGTCACTTAAATCTCCTTTCTTTCTCGTTCTAATGCTCGGTTTGAACTGCAGCAGATCTACTTGACCACGTCTACATGCCTAAATGTATTGAGTTGCTACCATGTGATTGGCTGATTAGGAGTTTGCATTGACGATCAGTTGGACAGGTGTACCTAATAAAGTGGCTGTTGGATAGATAATGTTGGTGTTTCTGTTATTGAGCGACAGGCTTTTACCAGGACTGTGCACGTCTCTAAAAATCACATCGATGTTTCCAGGCGAATTCTGGCTTTGATCCAAACCTATTTATATGTCTGTAGATGTAACTTAATTGTCTTTGATAAAAATTGGACTCCTACCACAATTTCAGATGGAAAAACAATTGCTGTAATTAAATTACAGCTTATTAAAATACATTTTTTTAGTTAAGACATTTCAATTCAGAGCACTTAGGACAACTAGGTGATGCATTAGAAAGGATGAGCACTAGGCTTAAAATGATAAAACACACCCTGAACATATCGGGGGATTTGAGTAAAACTATGTAATTTCCAGAAAGACTCTAGACATGCTCTCCAAACACTGGGTCTTACGTTCATGGGTTATTCTTCCCCTGGGGATTAGAGGTAATTTAATCAGGATTGGTGCTTTCAAATTGCTTTATTGAACTCTGAGAAAAGGTTTCAGCTTTTATTTGTGTCAACAGCTAGAATGCAGTTTTAAGAAAGCTCTCAGGAATCCTACAGGCGAAGCATCTGCAACAGCTCACGCTAAAACAGAAATAAATGCAGCGCCCTTAAATGTCCCACTTTTCAACATTCAATATGTGTTTAAAGTTATTAGCTTCATCTTTGATAGATAAGCTAAATATGCTCAAAATTAATCAATTTAAATGTAAGTATGAAGACAAAGTTAGAGGCCTAATTTACGGCTGCCCTGTAAATTGGCAGAATCATGTTGGAACCTTTTAATAAATTTAAATATCTTCAATATTATTTCATTGTTGGCTCAGTCATTATTAGTGCAATAAAATCCAACAAGAAGGATGGAAAGAAATTCACATAAACAGTTTTTTTCAACTTTTAAAAGAATCCACTGACAGATAAACAAGTGACAGAAAAAAAAATCAATTTAGAAACCCATTTATCTCCCTTAATTATTCTGTGTCCTTCCATCTGTGTTACATCCTTCCTTCCCTTGGTTTATGGTGAACCACATTGTGAGCTGCAGTCCAAACGTAGTGCCTGTTTTCTTACAGACCTCACGGCAGCACACAATGTCACTCTGGGCGGCCAACCGCTGCAGTTCTCCAGTCAAAACAACTCAATCAAGCAGCTGAAAAACCAGAACATTTCACAGCCGCCACTATTTTGAGATGAAAACAAATCTTTAGAAAAAGAGAAAAAGCCACAAAGTCTTCGTCGGTTATTCAAAATCTGGAAGATGTTGCTGTTTTGAGCCTTTTCAGCCATTTAAAGGATAATTTCATCATTTATTTTTCAGACCACTCCTTGCAACAAAAACATGTTTTTTTCGCTCGTTATTTTTCCATTCTGGAATACCTCGTGGCCACTGGTCCCGATAATTACAGCTTACATTTCATTAATCCCAAGCTGTGTACAGTAATTGATGAAAACCTTAAAACACTTCCATGGGAAACCCGTAGTTTGAAGCTAATATCATCAGGCACATACAGCATTGTTTCTGTAGTGATAATAAGCTGAGAGCTGTGCATACTAACACGGTGGGACATGTTGACCACGCCACATGCTGCTTCAGACACTGTCTAATGCTGTTGGTACGTGGACATTATCTTGTTCCAGTTAAAGTTACGTCTGGGATTCAAAATCATCAGAACATGTGGAAAAAATATTCATTGAAACAGGATTTTACCTTTTCAAAACAACAGCAATGTGAGGGAGCTCACTAAGGACAAATGAAACCTAAGAGGCCTTGATCATTTGCTGACTAGCCTTCTGATCTCTAAAACATTTAGCAATGGTAGCTAACACTCTACAACAGGTCAGCATCACAAGCTTAATAAAAGTAAACACTTGCATGTTTAAGCATAACAGTGTATCTGTGCAATACGCTGTGGCCCAATGAACACCCTATATGAAGGTGTGCATACTGTAGTACGCAGCTTCTTTCTTTAGAATTAAATTAGCAACAAAGAGATTTAACTGACTGGAAAAATGAGGTTTATCAGATGCAACCGTCATCAAATGGCCAAGATAATGGGGCATCATAGAAGGATCAGAAGTTTGTTTGCAGAAGGTTCAAGAACAGGGTGGCAAGAAATTTGCTGAGGAAAAAAAAGAAAAGATACACAAAAAAACTAATAACCTTTAGTCAGATTCCAGCAAGGTGGAGGTAGTGTACTGGTAAGGGCTGGGATGAGCTAGCTGGACCTTTTCGAGTAGAAAGTGGACTCACAATTAACTTCTAAACCTACTGCCAGTTTTTAGAAAATACTTTCTTTAAGCTGAAATCTGCTTTCTTGCCAGACCTGAGCTCAACTGAGAACTGATAGGTAGACACGATACCTGCAGTGAAAGAAAAACAATCCAACTCCCTGAACAGCGTCTGAGAGCGTTCGCTTGCTGCTGCACAAAACGTTGATCATCAGCAGATATAGAAGCTGATGGACCTCGTTAATGACCAGTCAAGTTTATTTTTAGAGCAGAATTCAGCAGGAGAGCAGCTTAAGGTGCTTTATATGATAAAAACATGGATGTGGAAGGATTTTCATTGTTGCCTAAAAAAGGGGGGCTTTATTGTTCACCGATCTTTCTCCGAAATATTTATGGAAAAGTTTTTAGTCGTTTAGAATTCTCACCTAAAAAGATGAAAATAAAGTTGGGAAATAATTGTTTTGTTTTGTTGCATAATAGTAGCTGCCCCATATTTGTGCACATGTAGAAAAGCCAAAATCAAACTTTTAATTATTAAAAAAACATATTGTTGAATATTTTGGATGTACCTGGTAGTGCTGCTGTTGGAGATTAATAAGAACAGTCTTTCAAAAATAGGAACTCTCTAATAATTGAGCTCTCAGCGTTGTCACACTGTTCAGTTAAACCAGGAGAAAGACATAATGTGATGTAATAAATGTGAAAAGTTCACTCGTTTATCATTTATTTGAGGGCACATTCTCCTCTTCGTTATAAAATCTCTTTTAAATAGACCAACACAGCCGTCACCAGACAGTGACCTCTGTAATGACTTTATACACACAGATTAAGGAGATTTCTATATAAACTAACCAGATGAACCAAGCTGAGCAACTCGGGGAATCACACAACCAGTGATAAACACAAATGCTTTTAAAGGTAATTCAAACCCACTCAGGTCTTCTACTGTTCTGTTTCAAACTCACATTTTTGATTTTAGCCACTTCCAGAAAGCAGATGATGGATTTTCTTTAGATTATTTACGGCTTCAGCTTGTAAAATCCAATACTGTAAATGTATTTATTGTAAAGCGAGTCATTGTTTCTCAGGGATTGAACAGCGCCGTCCTGAGTCACAGTCAACAGTCTCTCTCTGTCCCACAGCTCTGAAGCTGAAGCTTCTGGTACAGAAGGTGATGTTTGGCATGTTTGTTGAAACTAAAATGGTTATTAGCAGTTCAAATATGTAAACTTGGAAAATAATATTCAAAAGGAAATGAAGCACGCTGCTACGAGCACCCTAATTAGTCTTAATTAAGATAAACTGTATCTGGGTAACCGTTAAAAGGCCATAGATGAATGCACGCCAATATTTTAGGGTTTCTCTTCCCCTGCCAGGTCTATGGTCATCTTCATTGGGCTGTACCATTAATGTCTTGTTTGTTAATCTTTCACTTACACTGGGGTTGCAGTAAGACTGAATAATCAAACTTCCTGACAGTATGTTCTACTTATTACTGGGATCTGGACACTTACAGACATGGAGCAAATAATAAATAAGGTAAACATCAACAATGACCTACAGTAGTCAGTGATGAACTCAATACTGCCATACAGATCCTAATGGTTGAGTTCATTCTTGGGAGATTATCTTCCAGCTAGTAAAATGGTTTGTTTTGTTTTTAATTCAATACCTTAAGAAGGTTGTGTGGTTTTTATAGAAGGTAGAACAAATGAGAAACAGCCAGAGGTCACAAAGCTCAGAGGAGGTTTCTGTGTCCACCTCATTCCACCGACTGTGCCGGTAATCAGTTCCAAAGGAATTTAAACTCATTAGCCTCAAAAGCCTTAATTACTGTGCAACAACAGAAAAACAAAAAAACTGAGCCATGGGCTGGAAGAGAGGACATGCAGACAGCAGAGCCGCTACAGAGGTCTGTGGTCACATTGTCTCTCCCACAAAAGTGTCTGGAGTCACCACAAAGCATCACTTCAGCGTTTGGTAATTCTCATACAATCTTGTGAAATGAGCGAGACCTCAGGTCTCATGTTGTGGTTCTGATATTTAAAGGGGGATTTTGTTTCTCGTATGATTATATAAAAATGTGTATGATCTTGTTGTTCTTCATTCCTCCGTCAAAGAAAAAAACACATCATGTGAAAACCTCAAATTACACACTGTTTTTCATGGGTTTCCAAGCCAACAGTGCGGTTTTTGGCAAACACAGTTTCGGTCAGCGTTGTCAGTAAGTCCAGTAGCGTGCGTCTGGAAATGAGGAAAACGGGAGAACACATCTGAAAAACAAATACAAAGAAGACGTGCAGCAATAAAATCAATCTGGCTCAGGGTATAGGCGCTGTTCCAGGAACAAAAGTGAGTTTATAATGTAATATTAGTGGCACCGCAGATTTCTAAGCACACTCACATACATAAATAACGTTAAGCTACTGTAGGGCTTACATGGCAAATCTATCCAGGCATCATAAAACGCTCATGGCATCTTGGTATTTCCAGTCTGTCTGACCTGCTCTCTTATGTAAGAGTTGCCTGCAAGGGGTTTTAGCTCCTAAAATGACTCACCTTAATGCAGACAAGGTCTTATTGCATGTATACAGTTAAACATCCAAAACTGCTGACATTTTACTGAAAGATTGAGGCAAAGAACGTGTTTGCATGGCATCATTTATGAAACAAGGAGACTCAGAGAGCAAAACAGCAGAAATATGCACAACCTGTGGTGAACATTACACACAAATACACTGAAAAGTTAGTAGTAAAATGTAAACATCACACTTCCCCTGAGCGAAGTGAATGCATCTTAAGCTCTACCAGAGGTCTGCAACATTGAGAGTTCTTCATCGTATCCTCGCTGCTCTTTTCTGTTTGGTTCTCCAGGACCTTCCCCTGCGAGGCTCTTTCGAGCTTATCCTTGACCCTTGGTGGTTCCTAGGATCTCTAAAAGCACAATGGGAGGTAGATCTTTCAGTTATCAGGCTCCTCTCCTGTGGAACCAGCTTCCAGCTTTAGTCCGTGAGGCAGACACCCTGTCTAGTTTCAAATCTAGGCTTAAAACCTTCCTGTTTGGTAAAGTTTATAGTTAGGAAGAGGTAGAGAAGACAGCCTAATCCGGTTGGGGAGGAACTCAGTCTAGGCAGACGGTTCTCCTTTGCTCTACCTTCTTCATGTCTCTCTCTATAGGGTTAAGTTATTTAAGTTTTTCTATAGTTATGCTGCTATAGGCTTAGACTGCTGGAGGACAATCTGACCACTTCTCTCTCTGCTACTTTCTTCCTTTGTCCAATCTGCTTAGTTACCGTTATTTCAACCTTGTTAACCTTTTGTTTTCTCTTAGTGTTCTTCTCTCCATAGTAACCACACCTGGTCTGGTTCTGTTAGCTGAGACAGCTTCTTGGATGAGAACATGGGCTGAGATGCT
>JAVLVB010000259.1:903439-913587 GCA_032876305.1 Orestias chungarensis
GTGTCTTCTCTCAGCTGCAGAAATATATGAACTACATCACTTTTATTTGCTTTCTGTCACACGTGAGAAACAAGGAGGCGCAAACCTGGCAACCCGTTTCCTGGGCAGCGAGCCTCTGCTTCTTTCCAGGCTTTTCCATTTTCCTCCTCCATCCTCGAGAGGTAAGAAGATCTGCTGTTTTGTTCCGATGCATCAACAACAAATAAGCTTTATGCATCTAACTATATAACTGAGAGGTTTGTTTGTGTTTGTATTTATTCATATTTGTTCTTATATTTACTGCAGTTCTGTGTAATAATGCTTGTTGCACTGAACGTTTGCTGGTCATAACATGAAAGAATCCCAGGAAAGATGATTATATATATAATTTATAATTATGTCCTATAACCCAACATTCAGTATATCAGAACATTCAAAATCACCTGCAAAGGCCTTTAGTTCTGCAGGCGTCAGGCGCAGGAGAGGCTGCTGACTGGACAGCTGTCCAACAGAGGATGGACACGTCCCACAAGGAGGGGAAGACACAGCAGGGCGAATGGGATCAACAGCCGCCATGCAGACGAGTCTGTGGTGTCGAGCCCTTCTTGAAAGAGAGACGGCATCAGAGTCGTCTCGCCTGCGTTAAAGACTAAAAGGCCTGGACTGCTGCTGACTCGTCCAAAGAGAGGCGCAGACTCTGGTGTTTCAGGTCCAGTTTCAGGTTTCCTGGTGCTGGTCCACTGTGTTTCCTTATGGAGGTAAGATGGCTGTCACAGAGGTGTCTGCACAACTCCAACGTTCATATTCCTATTTATATGTCAATTAGGTTTTGTGAAATGTTTGTGAGTCTGAGATTATGAATCTAAAAGCTGTGAGTGCAAAGTCTTCCATCATCTTTAAATGTTGAGATCATGGATCCATTTCTCCGTCCTGTGACGTCAGTCTAACCATTTTCTACTCTTACCCACAAATTTCCATTTGTTTCCACAGAGAAAGGAGGAGTTGGTAGTTGTAGAAATTAGAGTTGTGTTCACAAGACTATCGCTCACAGCTTTTAGATTCATGCTCACGTTAAAACAAGAACTTTATTGACACATAAATAAGAACACGAATGTTAGAGTTGTGCACAATCCTCTATGACAGTGATCTTACTCCATATAAGAAATATATCAGCCTCCGTGCAATCAATGAATCTAATACACAACTTTCACTCTTTGAGTGGAAATAGATAAAAAACAACTTTCCTGGTACTCTGATTTTATGACCAGTACCTGTACCTACGCCTCCTCTGTGGAAAAGGCAGCCCAGTGCTCCATAACTGGGTCTGTCAGCTAGCAGGAGGCAGATCAGAGCAGTGCTGTTACCCATTCCATCCTCAGCTGCAATGTCGCTTTGTGGTGGAAGAAATCCCTGCAACAAAGGCGTTAAACAGGCAGAGTCAGCTTCTACTTGCTGTGTGTGAAATTAGACAGATTGCTTGTTCCTGCGTTGCATGCTGGTGTGTTCTTTAACCTGTTATCAATGACTTCTGAATCACCGTTTCGTGTTTGCTCCACAGGAACAGGCGTGTAAACCACCAGGCGCTGGGTGGTGCTGCACGGGGAGGCAATCCAAAGATCATAAGCAACTTTATTGTTCAAATGTTTCATGGTTTTAAGAGGCAAGAAATTAGGAAGCATTTTCCCTGTTTTGTTTCTGTTGCCTTTCATAATCTTTCACAGTAATAAAGAAAACTGCATCTTTACATGTCCCTGCTTGCTTAACTTAATCAAATCAAATAAAAACTCCTTCATTTATTCCAAAGGGAGATTAAATTGTGTTGGAGTATCTCAGTTAAATGAGGAGTTGTTGTAGATGGTGATGGCTGTCTTCTGTAGCAGTCTGTTTTACAACTAAGCTTCTGAAGCCTCTGACTGAAGATACTCTGTTTTCCACTGACGGTTTCATGATGAGGATGTTCAGAGTTTTCCATAATTTCCTTGATTTTATGTATTTCTTTGCGTCATCATTTCCACAGATTCCACATTTGTCCCCTAATGGACAAAAGTGGACCTTCAGGACTTTCATAATCTAAGTTTAAAAAAGAATTACACTTTAAATCAAAACAAATAAATGCAAAATCGTTATTAAAAATACAGAAAAACCTGTAGAACAAATTATATCGTGTTGGATTCACTTTATTCTGAATAATCAAGGTTTAAAAACATAAATAACATAAAAACAAAGATTGCATCTGCAGGGACAAAGGGGACATTAATCTTTCATTAAAATAACTAACCAAACAAAACATTTATAGATAATTACTTCTAAAGTTAAATCTGAACCTGCTGCTTCTGTTATTTTGAAACCAGATGTAGTTTCATGCACGGCCACATGAGGTCACTGGTGGGTTACTCTCACTGCTGGACCTGTTTGTGTTTGCAGAGGCTTGACTGAGAAACCAATTTATAAAAAATGTCTCACAAGCTTTTCAGGGATGTATTTTTATAAAACTCTCCTTTATTCAATTTTGTGCTTAAATGTTTTAGGAGTCTTCACTTAAAGGTGACTGAGCACATGTATTTACTCCAAAACTTTATTTTAAAGAAAGCAAAATAAAGATTATTTCCATCTTTTTCTGGGACTCCCATTTTTAATCTGGCTGCAATCTTTCTGCATTACGCATTAGATGGATGTTAAGTCACAACTAGAGCAGTATAAAAGAAGCGGCTCATTCGTTGGTCACAGATCTGAAATGAAACTCAATTGTTTTTCTCTCTGTTTTGTCTTTGTGTGTTTTGTGGTCAAGTTAAAGTTACAGAACCCTAATTTCCCATCTGCAACCTAGCCTAATCCTGCTTGACAACATGCACACGAATATTCAAATGATGACCCACAGTGGAGTCACACCTTGCTTCAGTGCTGCTCATCTCCATCGTTTTAGGAAATTACTCACGATGACGGATTTAACAGTGACCACCTCCATCTGATTGAGGCAGATGCAGACAAACAGATGTGTGCTTTATAGAGGCTAACTGCTTCCTGCTATGACATCCTGGACCTGCATTATTACATTTCCGTACCTAATTTTCATTTATGAGCATTTTTACAAAGGTGCCCTGCTTGGAGGAAATGATGGGAATCCATTAGACATGGCAACATGTCACATGTACCTTCACTTTCCATTCTACTTGCTCCAGGAGGGATAAAGCGGCCAACAACAGGTCGCCTGCACAGAGTAAATGTGACGCGTCCTGCCGAATAAGAACGATGGAACAGGGGAAAGCTGAAAGCCTCTTGCTTCTTTGCGTTTTTGGAACAAAACCACTCCTGTTTACATGTGTGAGCTTTTATTTTGTTGAAGCAAAGAAACAGAAAAGATTTGTTGATGAAAGCAACTTATTAGAGCTTTAAACGGGGGCTACAGAATAACAACCCTTTTTTCTTGTTTGTTTGCTTGTTTGTTTGCATGTTTGTTTGTTTGTTTGTTTGCTTGTTTGTTTGTGGGGTCATTTAGCAGGTAAGCATGCCTGGTTCTTTTAATTCGAGCTTCATTGTCATTTGTGCACAACTCTTACAGTCAAACAATGCCCCGTACTCAGCAGACGGTAAACATGCTCGGTTAAAAGAAGATGCAACTGTTTGCTGAGAATTTTGCAAACTTTTGTAGTTTTAATTTTTTACCAAACAAAATGAATGTAAAACTCTGAACTGAAGCCGAAAACCTTTATCGGGTTTTTAGTGAGACCAACATTACATTTCTTGTTTCACCGTCATGTTAGATCTGTAGAGAGAAAAGTAGCCTGGATCATCACCCCTAACACATCCACCTGAACATATTAACCCCAAGGTAAAACATGGGGGTGGCAGCATTATGCTGTGGGGATCCAGTTGGTCAGCAATGACCATCTAGCCATCCATTAGACTGCAAGAAAACTCACGGTTGATCAAAGAAACATTTTACACTTGTGAACATCCAGACAAATGACTTATTTTAAAACGCTCTGGCTTCCAACTACAGCATCTTGCTGGCATGCCTAAAATGAACTGTAACAGCTGAGCTGAAGATTCGCCTCTAGAGTAGCGTCATTGCTTTAGATCAGCTTGTGTCCATTTTTGCAGTTGTGTGTATTTGCAAAACTTTTAGCTTTGGAAACACGTCCTATGGTCAGATGGCACTTGAAACTATTTGTGTATAATGAACAAATAATGACGAGTTCTGTTAGCAGGAACGGGCCTGAACTCCAGAAAACTATTATGAAAAGCTCCTGGTACTGAAGATTAAGTTTATGTCTAATTATGCATCATTTAGCAAATACATTTTTTAAAGCTGCATGTTTTTTGTGTTTTTTAATTAGTTTATGTAAACCTAAGTATCAGTTCTTTAAGTGATCTAAAATGTACAGAAAACATTTCCCAGTGGGTTCCCCAAGCAACCAAAACAGATGCTGACTCTTATATGCTTCAATGTGCAGTTCTTGGAAACCCTTCCAAGAGATGCTCAATTCAAATCCATTAAAAAAACCACAGGACTCATTCAGATTGCTCCCAAGAGAAAGCATAATAAGGTGACTGGCCACTTAAATGTGCATTCATCCAATTTGTTTTACTCTTTCTAGTGAAAAAGAACATATACAGAATAGAATGATTGATGAATGCAGCTAAAGTTGTTTTTTATTTATATATATGTATACTTTGCAAAACAATTGTCAAATTTCACATGAGCAATCCAATAAAACTGGATAAAGAAAAGACAATGATAGCATAAACTAAGGAAACAAGGGTAGAGAGGAGGAATAATGAATCCATGGACCTGAGTGATGAAAGTGTCAGGTCTGAATCTCAGAATAGCTCGCAGTCATTAAAAGGTCTTCTGGTCCTCCGGATTACATCAATGACTGACAAATGTAATCATGGATGAAGGCAAAGTCACAGGATCAGATGAATTTACACGTGCTCATACCAATGTAGACAGAAATATAACCTCCCACACAGACACACACCTTCAGTTTGTCTCTGGTAGCTATTGCTAAGGAGTCTAACTGACCACATAGACCACAGAGACGGAGGGGGGGGGGGGACGATGGGAGATGCAGAGGACACCCTTGATTCATTATTCCTCATTATTCATGCCAAACTGGGAAGAAGCAATAAATAACGATGTCCTTTGATTCAGAGCATCTTATCAGCCACACACACTAATGCTGAAGCATTTTTCAGGTTGAGGATCCATGGAACATTTCCCTTCATTTCTATTTTAGCCTTTCAGCGTGAAAATCACAGGAATATAAAAAGCAACTGTATGAATGCTAGTGCTGCTGTGGGATGTTAATGCTATATATATACATAATATTGTTATCAAAGTACTTTTAAAAGATTCTCTATGTCAGGAGCTCCAGCTGAATGCATGGAGTCATTAACTTGCAGCATTTTTTGCTCCTAAACCTGCATGCAGTGATAATACTGAGCATGCATGTGATCATAGCTGTGAATAGAAAAAAGATACTAGTTCTTTGGATTTTGAGAAAAAGCTGGACAATTTTAATTGTTTTGGAAATATTTTACATGAAGTGAACTAAAAGTGCTTTTAGATAGATAATGTCATTTATTTCATTTGACTACTTCTTTGTCTGCTTTAGGTTCTTTATTTAATTGCGAGTAGATCAGTGCCATAATGCGGACTCCGGGTCTAACGTGCAAATTAACGTATTTATTTCTGTTGTCATTATTTTCTAAACATTTCAACTAGTGAGATAAATCTCAATGACAAGAAAGCACGGTAAGGTTTGTTTGTTGAGGCTTCCTATATCTAAATGTTCTATATGTGACCAAAACCTTTAAGCGTGCCTGCTGCAGTTCTTCAGAGGCTCTTTCTGGGCATGTGAGTTTGCAGAGGTTGGGATCATTGGCTATGTATTATTTCCTGGGCTTTCCATCATTCCAAATGCTTCTAGTAAAAAAAATATAGGGAAATCAAGGAAAAGTCTATATATCTATATATCTATATAGATATATATTGTATATAATGATTTAAAACTAGAGGCCACAGACCTAGTAAAGTGTGTTCAGACAGTGAGCAGCAGGATGGAACCTTTCAATAATTTGTCACTTTTTCATAACAGCACCACCGTAATGAGAGAGGAACGTCAACATCCTGGATTACGATCAAATCTTTATTTTTAAGTTTGTGTAAATGTGTATTAGCAGAGGATTGCATAATCTGCTCCATTACATTATTAGGCCCATTATCTATTGGATTTGGACGCCGCTGCATTGCTTCCCGAGGAACTTATTCCTTTAATTCACTTAGTGCAGCAGAGAGAGAAATGCCAGGAAGTAATAAATGCTGTCAGTTCATTTTTGTTATACGCCTTCATTAGTTTCGATTATGTGAAACACAACATTTCCTCTATAACAGACAGAAAAATGGACAAAAAAAGGTTTTCCTGATTCACAAAAAAAATAAAATCTTCCAACCAATCCATGAATTTTCTGTAACTTCTAAACAATCGTTCAGGTTTGTGTAGGGGTCATGAACCCAATGGTCATTTGTACTGTCAGCATGTCCACCAGCACACGATCAACACATTCACAGGACACACAACTGTCCACACACAGTCGTAACAAAGGTCAACTGTGAGTCACAGTGATCCAGTAATGGGTTTTTGGCCATAACTTTAAAAGTTTAAAGGCAAAAATCACACAAAAAGAAATCATCTGGCATTGGGTACGTAAATATCGGTATGTATTTAATATTTCTATTTATGTTTGAGATCCAAATCTATCTCCAATGTTTGTGTTTGATCCTTGTTAAAGCAAATGTAAAACTTAGTACAAGCCACCATTCCTTACTGTACATTTAACCATGAGAATAACAACAAAGCACGAGAAAATGTTGAACCTGTCGCAAATGTAAAGTTTTATTACAGCCTTGATGTTCGGTGGCAGCATTACAGATTTATTTGGTACATAATCGAGGTTCACTTGTGTGCAACAGTGCAGGAAAAATGAAAATGAGACGTGTGAAAATAAGGGAAACTGCCCAGGGAGGCAGAGACATGAACGATGCCGTTATTTTCCAGTGACTGCTGAAAAGGAACGTGTTAAAGGAAAAAATAAATAGGAAAAGAAGAAGAACCTTTTTTATTTTCTATAAGTGTGACAATTTTAAGATGCACAGTTTTTTAATGTGTTCTCAAATCCCCAAAATTGTCTTCTCAGTCATGTAGATTTAGAATATGCTGAATATGACACTAAACAACCATGATCATCTTAGGTTAGTGCAGGAATTAGGGACAAGCTGCTGAGTTATAAGCGTGCACATTTCAGTCCACACACGTATGTGTGTGTGCGCGCGTGGGTGTGTATGTATTATCAGGACAGATGGCTGATCCTATTAGGTTTCCCTGTTGATATCTACACTAGCAGTAACACAAACCTGCAGTAGCTACACATGCATAAAACATGTGAATGTCATAGGTGAGATCTCGGAAACAAACAGAAACACACACATGTGGCTCAGCGGTGTCATATTTACAGCTGAAAGGAAACAGAGCGAGGACTGCAGGACTAAGAGAGCGTCTGTCAGGTTTATTTCTGTCTGCTCTCTCCTGCACTGAGAGCGGAGCAGCTTCACGCTGATGCCGTCCCACTTCCCCAGTTCCTGTCCCTAACTGTTAAAAATAACAACTCTGCAACGTTCATAACTCCTAAAACATAAACATATGTCTGCATAAACAGGTCAAACTAAAATAAACACCAACTACCTTTTTTAGCTCTTTTCTGACCTGGGTGCTGATAAAGCAAGTTTTGTTTTCTTCACTTTTGGACATTTTGCAATTCAAGGTCAAATCCTAACAAGTGAAAATTCAACGTCAAGTATTTAAAAGTCCAAATGAAATGTGATGGAGTTCTGATATGTAGAACACAACTACCACCGGTTAAATCCCCAGGATAAAAATCATGGTTAGTCAGACATCGTTTACCAGAATCATTTCTTATAGTTTCTTCTGTCCATCTAGCCGTGCATCATATTAGAGGCTTTCAGAAGCGCTCTGGTTTTGTAAAGCTTGGAGGTGATAGAAACTGTCTCTCATTCCCAAGTTTAGGTTTTCCTGTCGTCTGAAGGCGGGATGCTCAACCAACGAACAAGGATGTATTTCCAAATCCCTCCTGGATCTGAGCAGCGACTGTGATTAGTTCCCTTCTTGTGAGAGAGACTCAGCTTGTTGCTAATTGCATTTCATAAAAGTAAAACAGCAAATGCAGAATAAAATACGACATGCGTCTTGGAAATGTAGCAGAGGGAACGTTTTAACCTCCAAAGATGTAAGACTCAAGTAATATACAGATGCTCAGAAAGGGTACTTAAGGGCAACACTCAAGTAAATGCACCTAAAATAACACTGCTGGTTATTTCAGGTGGGTTCACTAAAAGATGATGAACAGAATTTTTCTTTTTTACAGAAAAATATTGTTTACAAGGACTTGTACCGCATAGAAGGAACATTTAAAACTCACAATGTTCAGACCATTAAAATGTGCAGCACTTCAAAATAAAACACATCACTTCAAAGGTAATAATTAATTTACTGTATTTAGCTTTTTGTCGTACTTTGTAATATTCCTTTGTTCACATTGTCGTGACAACAAATGCGGCGCATCTTCGCTCGATCTTAGCACTTAATCGTACTTAATTCAAGTCCAGTCCACTTTGTTGAGTTCTTTCAGTGGAATGTCCTCCCTCATTTATAGTGTCAAATGTAGAATAACTACATTTTCTCAACACTAGTCATGTGCAAAAGCACCAATATTTCACAGAATTATGAAATCAAGCAAATTTTAGTCATCAGATTTCCTTCTTGCTGCAAAGCAGATATGCAAACATCTGTGCACAGATAGTTTTATAAAGCCTTTTTACATCCCTATAAGTTGGTAAAGTAAATACATATTTGCCTTAACATATCAATAATCAGGTATATCAAAATTGTTTAAGTAATTATTAAGGGAGCTGTAACTGCTGATTTTTGTTGTTTGTGAAATATCCATGATTTTTCACAGTGAAACATGAAATGTGTCTCACACTTTAAACATTTACAGACTAAAAATCTGAGACCGTGGGTGTGGTTAGATAAATGAAAAACATAATTATTGAAGTTTGGAGTGAGTCATAGGATATAAATAAACAACAACTAAAAGTATAACTAAATAAACTCGTTTTATGCAGGAGCTGATAAAATTACCATTATCCTTGGCCGACACACGCTGTAAAACCTCTTAAACTCATTAAGCTTTAAACAAATTCATCAGGTTTGGACAAGTCTGATCATCTCAATTTGTCAGCAGCTTACATTAAAATGTTTGATAAAGCAACTAATAGTAAGTTTGGGATAAGATGAATTTGCACTTTTTACTTTAGAGCGAATACGTTTGTCTTGTTTGGACAAACTTATTTTCTTAATGACAAATGTGGCAGCAAAAAGCAGCAAGAATTCTGGATAAACTCCCAAATTACAGACATTTGTTGTTAATGCATTAAACCATGTCTGGCCAAAGCCAAGCAAAACTATTCATTAACATTCACATACCCTTGCAGTAGGAAATGATCAGTATAGCGAATACAGTTGACAACTATCTGCTTTAATGAGCACCAAATTACCTCTAAAATGCTGCAAACACTAACAAGATGGTCAGACTTTACCTATAACTGAGTTTTTTACTCATCCAACAAACCTGTTTTCTACCCAGATCGTCGGAGGACAACATAGACACACAAAATGAACAACCCTCCCCACTCACATTCATACCTATGAACAATTTTGAGAGACCAGTTAAGTTAGCTGTCTGGACTGGAGGAATCCAGAGAGAAGTTTTTAAGTTTCTGATGAAACTTAAAAAGAGAGATGATGTCTCCACAATTTTAGCTTCCCTTCATTGGCTCCCTGTCAAACTTAGAATAGATTTTAAGATTCTTCTTTTGACATATAAAGCCCTCACTAATAAAGCTCAATTGAATATCAGAGATCTGATTACTCTTTATGTCCCTAACAGAGCACTTCGCTCTCAGACTGCAGGTTTACTGGTGGTTCCTAGAATCTCTAAAAGCACAATGGGAGGCAGATCTTTCAGTTATCAGGCTCCTCTCCTGTGGAACCAGCTTCCAGCTTTAGTCCGTGAGGCAGACACCCTGT
>JAVLVB010000259.1:916818-929669 GCA_032876305.1 Orestias chungarensis
ATGGGTTACAGCTAAATGTGTGTGTGCATACGGGGGACCAGACCTGACTGTAATTTTGTGATCCCGATACCAGATTGTAATAAACAGCAAGGTTGCCAACAATGAACAGAGTCCGTGTGTAACTTCACAACGCAGAAGAGGTACAATAACCGCTACATGAGCATACTTGGCCAATAAAGTCCGATTCTGATTCTGATTCTGATTCTTGATTCATATGCACAAGGAGAACATGCAAACTGCATCGAGAAAGACGTCAGGCTAAGATTCAAGGGAAGCGTGGTACTAACTGTGCAACTATACATATATCATTTATCTTAAACCAGTTTGGTTCACCACTTAAGCTCACACTTAACTACAGTGAAGCACTAATTTAGTTTTTTTTCTTCCACTTAAAAAGACTATGGAGAAAGAATGAGGGACAGTTGCTCTTTACACCAAAGACAGATCAGAACACATTGTCCATTTCCACGTCTGTGCAATGATGTCATCTTTATCACTGACTGCCAGAGAAACATTCATGTCACCACCCTCACACTGACTCCAATCTGTCTGCTTGCTGTGAAACTTGGACAGGACGTCAATGTTTGTTTGTGTGAATGCTAAGTCAGCGCCATCTACTTTCTGGAAATCCCACTTTAGCCCCTTTCTTATTGAGCTTTACACGTGAGGAGTGGGAAAGCAACATTTAGTAAGGCAAGGTAAAGTTTTATAAACGGCCATCGTGTATAAATGTGTCAGCAACGTTGCTGCCGCAGCGTGTTTCTCACTCTGCCAGGACTGGCGCTCAGCTCAGCCAGAAGAAACGACCAGTAATGAGATCTGACTTCCGACTTGCCGTCCTGGAGCGATGGCGTCAGCAGATACTGAAAAAGATATGAACTAGCTGCACGAAAATACATTATCTGTGCGTAAGTTGTACAAGAATATAAATATTCAAGCAGCTAATATCCTCCTTCATTGGGTTTAGTAGTAAATGAACCTGAAAGAGTGTTAAAAACATGAAGTGCTTAAGCAAAACTTATTGTTATAACATATTTGTATAAAAATTCCTCACCTCCTAAAAATATTTGGACTTTCATTTGATCATACGTCATTTAGTCTAAATATTTCTCAGATGATATTCTAAAAAACGTGTTCCATAATCTCTTCTGCAAATGTTAAATCATTTTTATCACAATCTCATTCCTTGTTTTTGATATTGTAATTTAACTCAATGGTTTGACTTCAGTACTTATTTCATAGAAATCCCTCAAATCTTTCAGCATATATTCATTAAAAGTAGTGCAACTAAACACGATGCTGTGTACTTTATAATAAAATGCTGGACAATTTGAAGACACTCTTTATTATTTAACTTTGCCAAAATACTGGAGTTCTGGATTAAAATCTTTCCAATATAATATAAGAATTTAAGTAGCATATATTCTTTCTTCTTAAGTCATCCTTTTCCTACCTGTCTTTATTTTGTCTTCCAACCTGAAATGAAACTTCTTTACCAATAATTTGGCTCAGATGTATATTTTGTTCAACAAAATACGTTATGTTTAAAGATCCAACAAACATAGTTAGACTCTTCTATGGGAGCCCATGCAGCCGGTCTTGTAGGAAACTGCTCTGTGGATTCTGAGAGTCTGTGTCTTCTCTGGCATCAGTTGATTAACTCCTAACTGATTCAGAAACATTAAAACAAAGCAACTGTTAAGAAAAAGCATGTGGGTTAGAAGCTGAGGATCTTTGAATTAGAAGATGTCTTAGATTTCCCTAAAATTATTGTATCTATTCAGAAATGAAATGATTCACACATTTGATCGATTTTAATAGTTGGGCAACTGCTGGAGGAAATCTTTTCCAGGGTGTCAGAATAAAGTAAAGAAATACATATTGTTGAAATTATGGTTGAATTATCCTTACTCATATACTACTGACTATAATCATTGCTGTGTTTATTAGTATTTTGAAGACAACTATACCTTTGAATACATGTTCAGTCTGGCTGTGAGTGCCTCACATATAGGACACATACATCTTGTGAACCTTCATATATCTAGATGAAACCCAGGAGGTCTCCTGATCCCCCTCTCTCTGTCTCAGGCAGTTCTGCTTCTACTCCCACTGCCCTTATCAGAAAGGAGGTCGCTGGGTCACTTCTGCACCAAACTCTCATTCAGTTTAACCTTAGCTCAAACTTTCCAAGTTATTCAAAGGTATAGTTGTCTTAAAAATACTAATAATCAAAGCAATTTAAAGATAAGTCAAACATAATTTCCACAATATACATCCCACACATTTCAGGTATTTCTTAGGGGTAAAGAAAGAAAACAGTTCATCTTCTTATGCTACTTTCTATTAGTCGCAATAAAGACTAAACTAATGAGAACAGGTTTAATGTTTACGCATAGTTTTCAATAATTGTAACATTTTCATATCCTATATAGGATGTATTATGCTCTGTAGCAGGTGGCATGTGATGTATGCACAAAGAAATAAACATATTCTTATATACTGAGCACTTTGTCACATGTTTATGTAGAAAAACCAAATGTCAGGTTGTGCAGTGAGACGTTGGAAGCGCCAGCATTCTTTGATTGGTTTCTGAAGTGTTCAGGCTCTCAGTTTCAAATATATCTCCATCTGAGTAACGATCCTTTTAATGTATGATTTGCCTCTGCCATAATTTTCATGGAGTGTTTGTCCTTCTAGTAAACCAGCAGCTTATCATTATGAGTGTGACCACACACAGGCATGGCTGTGTGAGATTAGCAGAAACCCCTGGGTCATAAAAAACAATTGCTGTTTGCTTTTTCTTATTCGTCTGAACAGAAAGGACGACAATTTTCAGCTTTTTATTGATTTAATCTTGAATAAACCAATGTGGAAGATACAGGAAATGATGTTATTCAAAATAGTCTCACTGCTGTTGTTGAACTTGACAGGAAAAATTTCAATTTTGGATCAAACCATGAAATCCTTGTTGGTGTAAAACTGGTAATGTTCAACCTGACCCATTTCTCTTTATAGAGAGATAAACCAAAGGAAAATAAAAGAAGCGAGGAGAATACAGGTGTATTAAAAAAAACTCCCGGTCCAGAAATATGTTCTACTAACGGTAAAACAAAATAGCTAAAATATAACAAAGGTTAGTTTTGGTTTGCTTAACTAACATTTATCCTCTCAAGGTAACCAAACCACTTTGGTTTAAAAATATGTTTAGTCCCTTATTAAGAGTTAGTTATACGCTGTCATTTGTGTATAGAATTATGAGAGCAAGTCGAAGTTTCTGATAGGAAAACTACCAAAATGAATCTCTGGTAAACAACGAGGTTTTCACTTTCCTCTATGATCAGTGCAGCAAGTTTTCTCATCAAAGTTCTTATTCAGGCAGTGACACACATAAAAGCTCCTCCTCTGATTAACTCAAGCAGAAATACTCCAATCATTACAGGGTGTTCTCTCACCATTCTCGTGGCTTTCTAGTGCCAACGTATCTATTTCTGTTCCAGCCTGCAGCACACAGCATGCGGTGGAAGCGTGCACGTGAAACGGCAGCTGGTACGAGGCTGGAAACTGAAAACCTGCACACACACATGCACATATGCCAGAGCCCCGGTGTGATGAGAACATGCTCCCTTGTTTGGTTGTTCTTATCCAACAACGCTCGGAAAAAAATAGAGATACAGCTTTAATAAAAAATAAGGAATAAATGTCAACATGTGCAAGTTTATTCTCCTTTGTTCCTTTTAAATCATCATTTGTTAGAACTGTAAAAATATCTGTTAGTAATTATTATATTTTGTTAAATTTGTTCATTCCATCTAAATTAATTTAAGTTATTTCAAACTCTAATCAGATTCTTCATCACAAAACACAACAAGCTGTTAGTTACTGTGTTTTCTGACCCATGTCAATGTGCCCCACAGCAAAGCATTTAACCCCAATATGCTGGGTGACCTTTGTATCAGTGAGCAAATGTGTGTGGATGGGTAAACTTGGCTCTAGTGTAAAGTGGCCAGTATGACAAGAATAATCCAACCATCTAAATCAGATGGAATCACTGTTCTGAACAAATTCTGTTCATTTGTTTGCATTGATGAGTTTGTTTTATGCTTATATCTTGTTGCATCCAATAAAACCCTGTATGTAATAACTTTCATCCTCTATAGATGCTTTGGACTAAATAATAAATCAACCTAAATTTCTCACAAGTGCAATTTTAGGACATGACAGCAGGAGCATCATACAAAAAACAAAACAAATCATCTTTACTGAGGTCAGGAATAGGAGACCAAGGTCAGTTCATAAATGGTTGATTCTAGATCAAATTCTTATAATATCCCAGGTTCAGACATTAAAAAGGCTTAAAGGACAGAAAACATTTTAAGTCCAGAACAGGTTGAACAGATATATGATGAAAATGATGTTTAAAAGCAAACCAAGAGACGACAAAGACGACTAACCAGGTCCCTTCCTCTCTCCGTATTCATATAGTGATGATAAAAAAATAAAAACTCCCCACGTTATATATTCTACTTTACATTGATTTCACAAACATCAGGGCTGCCCAACCCCAGTCATGGGATTCTAGTAGGTTTGAGGAAGGGTGCAGTAAAGTACCTAATCAGGAAATGGATTAGAAACCCTGCTAGAATCAAGAACCAGTTTATTTCTATATCGCCAATTTACAACAGATGTGTCTCAAAGCACTTTACAAGAAAATCTATTAAATCAAAGATACATCATAAACAAATCAGTTTGATAAAGTTTCTAGTCTAAGGAACCCCAGCAGATTCATGGAGTCATTGACTTGCAGCATTCACTCCTCTGGAATCAGCAGACAGAAACAATGGCTTGTGTTGTCGTTGACTTTACAGCAATCCCTCATACTGAGCATGCATGTAGCGACAGTGGAGAGGAAAAACTCCACTTTAACAGGAAGAAACCTCCAGCAGACAGAAACAATGGCTTGTGTTGTCGTTGACTTTACAGCAATCCCTCAAATTGAGCATGCAGTTTTTTATTATCCTCTGAATTGGAAAGCGGTTTGACCAAAGACAGGGAGAACAATACAATCTGCATGCATCCAGTGCCACAAGTGAATTCCCTTCATGTGCGGCGCAGTGGAATGGCGTGAAAATGGTCATAAGCAATGGTAACATGAGTTCGTAAATCCAAAAAAGTAATCGTTTTATGTACATTTCTATGTTTATAGTTGTTATTATATATATTAATCCTGCCTTTGAGACAGCATCAGCCAGCCAAAGATAAATAGTCAAAACTGTGTTAACTTCTTACAGACACATATGATGACGGCGGCGTGGAAGCCTGTGGGATCGATTAACCACAAATATACAATACGACTAAAACAGCGTCTGCTTCACATGCACAGACATGCAGAGAAACATTCCTGTCACTGTCTATGTGTGTGACCAACATGCCGGGAGTCCATCGTCACACTGCACATCCACTTCCACTTTACATGCATTCATGCAACAAAGGTGTTGTCATAAAATGTCTGGTGAACTCACGGATGAGGCCGGCCAGTGATTCATTCTATTAATGCAGAGAAATAGACATCAGGAGGTTTCTAAAGACACTGGACACCTGTTCCCTGAAATCCAGAGGGAGAAATTTTACTCCTCAGTAACTGTGTGTGTGTGTGTGTGTGTGTGTGTGTGTGTGTGTGTGTGTGTGTGTGTGTGTGTGTGTGTGTGTGTGTGTGTGTGTGTTAGCAACAGGAATGTTGACGCGGGACTTTCATGTCTCACATGGATACTGCGCGGCCTCTCTTCCTTTACGACCTTTCCCTATTTAAAGGTGCCTGTGGTGCCAGGGGGGGATTAAAAGCAAAGCCTGTGCGCTCCTCACACCAGCAGATCACCCACTGACCCGCCGGAGGATCTGGAAGTCTCTGGATGTTTCCCTAAAGATCTGTCGAGGCTTTTAAAGGCTGGAAAGATCTTTACAGGTCGAAAACCTTTTTTGTTGTTTAGTTTCGGCATTAACCTTTAACCTAAGAATCGTTTCGTAGTCCTTCTCAGAACTTTGACCATTTAAAATTGAGCATTTTAAAGGAATTTGAAAACATTCACTCAGGATTTCTTTTTGGACATCATTTCGTCACAATGAGTAGAGGGGACACCGCCACAGTGTCGCCACAGGAGCCACAAGCATTTAAACGAGCCGTACGTAAAATTAAATGTGCCGCCATGGTGGCAAACCTGGCCAAGAGCTGGCAAGGGTGGGCAAACGAACATGTGGGCAACCAAGACTCTATCCCAAGTGGCTGGATGCCTTCATCTGTTGAGCAGGAAGACAGAAAAGACCCGGGCCATGCGGTCAAACTCAGTGTTACTCCACGAGTAATTAAAGCAGATCCCAGCGATACCAAAGAAAATAAAATCCGGACCTGCTCTGTGACCAGGACTGTCCAGCTGAAACGCACCGAGTGCAGCAGCAACAACGTCATTAACGAAATACGCGACAAGATGGAGGCCGGTCCAGAAGAGAGCAAGTCATTTTTGGGCAATGAGTCGCCAACACGTCGCCGTCAGATGAGGGCGCTACAGAGCGCACAGGCAGGAGGAGGCGGCGTCGTCCTGGATAGGAAGATGATGCTCCAGGAGAAGAAGATGAGCTCAAGGAGCAGCAGCGTGGACACAGAGGACAGCGGACTGGGAGAGGAAGGTGGACTCAGCGACAACAGCGACTCCAAAGCTGAGAAAAATGAAGCCCAGACTAAATCACAAGTCAGCAGACCAAAGGTAGCGTGATTAAAGCTTCACTGTAAAAAAATAACATAAATGATGAGAAAATGTCTAATATTTTAGGAACAATCGAATCATCAAACTCATCTAGTTTTCATCTCAAGAAAAGTCTCAGCTTGATTACTATTCTTTCATAACTGGTAAATTAACAGATGAAACGTCTGCAGCTTGTTTGGGCTTTTTAATCCTCCGTCACTTCAATCATTCATTTCAAAACACCTGATTTAGTCATTCAGTTTGTTTTTTGGGGCCTTCTTCCTATTAGAGAGTAGACACAAAGCTCAAGTGTGACGCAGATATAAGACAACTTGAATCCTTTGCTTATTTTTTAAAGAGCCGGGACGCTTTGAGTCAACAAACTGTGTCGAAAGGAGAAAAAATGATTAAAATAACTTTACGATATCAACATTTATAGGTTACATGGAATAACATAGTTTGATGTGGATCTTTTATTTTGACTTTATCAGGAAAGAACAGAACAAAATTACTTTTCATACACTTCAGTAGCTAATTGAGCTCGTTTGTCATCTTCATCACTAAAGCTGGACAGAGGCGGTTTGTTTAACCTTCAGTTATTTTTATCATTAGCAGTCATAAAACTTATCTATATTACAAGTTCTTTAAGTTATAACTGATCACCTGAACACTAATTCACCCATTTTGATAGATGAAAATAAGACAACATAAAAAAAAAAGCTTATTCCTAGTCTGTTTCTCATCTGATTTAAACTGATTGTAGTATAATTCTTGATTGTTGATGCAGGTAAAAATGTACAGGTGAACTACACTTTATTTCATTTAATTATTAATATAATAAATTCTGTTCATGTATGAAATGAAAAGTATGTTTTTCAAACACGAATAAATCAGACATAGAGAATAATAACCCTAAAATAGCAAAGTTAGTCTGAATTCAGTCTTTCCTTCATCGACAGCAAACAGAACAACAGTTGCATAACTATACTACTAACATCTACGCCGTAAAAGGCATTAGATCCTGCAGGAGCCGCCTTTCCTTATCGAAGGAGTTGCCACTGAGAACGTCTGGCTCGTAAAAACACGCACACGCACACGCACGCGCACACGCACACACACACTGTCTCTGTTGTGCAATGGAATATATGTCAGTAAATATAGTCACAGTCTGCAATGTGATTTCCAACCTGACCTTCAGGAGGAACAGCCAGCTAAAGGAAAACAGGATGGAGAGAAGATTGAAGGACAGGAATGAGACACACGGACACTTCCGCTCATGAAATATGAGAAAGTCACATTTTGTATTTGGTGGAGAATGACACGAATGTAACAGGCAACACTTAAATTAAGCCAAGCGGAAAGTTTTCTGCAAGGATTCGACCGAATATCAGGCTTTCCCTTGTAAAGCCAAACATGCTTAAAATTTAATCTCAACAAAACGAAGCTACAGTTGCTCTTTCAGATAATAATGCAGAAATGTTAGAATGTTTATTTGTGTTCAAAATGTTCTAATATTTGCAGATCATTAAAGACTAAGCCAAACTGATCTTACTGATAATAAATATTATTTTATGGCCTTTTCATTATAAAACAAAATAAGCACACAAACTCAAAATCAGCATCAATGAAATTCTAGTTTTAGAAAAAAATACATTGAAAATGCCAAAACCATACAATTGATAACAAACTTAGCCTAATTACGTCATTAAAAGTTACATAGTTCAGGTGAAAGCCTGAAGTATGTAACCCTAACCGTATTCTTTTAATTTTCTGATAAAATGCTTATGCTAAAATTAAGAGGAAGGAGATGATGTGTGCAAGTTTGAATAGATGTTGATTTTTTTTTTTTTAGAAACTATATTCCAATAAATTAACATTATGCAAGAGAACAGAGAAAGCAAATTTCAAGCCAGAGATCTAATTCCAACACTAAAGATCTTTAATCTCAAATTACAGAGATCATAATTTGATAGAACATTGATTCTATCAGATGTTTTTATGTATTTAAAGGTTGACGGATGGGAGGCATATATCTAACTTCTCAATTATGAGAAATTAGATATATGAAATAGTTATAAGAAAAGTTTAATCGGCATTTGTGAGACATGATAGTTTATTTTAACCATCTTTACCGGTTAGTTTTAGCTCTACTTTTTCTTACCTGCAGATCAAGATTGCCTCCATGAATGACATCAAAAGCCGCTGGCAGCAGTGGTCTGAGCAGCACATGGAAGGCCAGAAACTCAACCCGTTCAGTGAGGACTTTGACTATGACCTTGCCATGTCTCAGCGTCTCCGCAAAGGGGACTCTGGCTACGGTCGGCCCAAAGAAGGCTCCAAAACTGCTGAGAGAGGGGACAGGGCCCACCAACATATCCACAGAGAGATGGAGGAAATGGTCTGGATTATCAAAGAAATGGGTTGTAAAGATAAGGAGGGTAGGACATGTATCTCCTTCGGAGGGCTTTTCGACCGTTATGTGAAGATTTCAGACAAAGTGGTGGGAATCCTTCTGCGCTGCCGCAAACACAAGAGGCTGGACTTTGAGGGGGAAATGCTGTGGAAAGGACAGGATGACCATGTCATTATAACACTGAGGGACTAAGGAAAGAAAAGCAATACTTTAGCTATTTTATGGGATATCATGTACAAAACAACCAACAAAAAAAATGCAGTTGTTGAATTCTAACATGGTAAACAAACTGATTATAGAGATTTAAGATATAGGAAGATTTCTATTGCTGGAACCTTTCTTTTTATCTAAAACATCCTTATCCACTCACGCAAACACACATTTTCCAATGAGCCACATTAGTTTCTCATATAAATCCTGAGATTAGGCGTAGCTATCTTTAGCATGCTAACTATGGTCGCTAATTATAATACAGCCTAAACGCTTTGTAAATCTACCAAAATGCCAGTTGTGCAATGACACTACTCTGGTTACAAAGGAAAAGAAACACAGATGATAATAGCTGAGGAAAAATAGCCAGAACAGCACAACATAAATCAACATAAAGTCTGAGGTATTTTTAATTTAGATGTCTTTTAAAATTCTAGCAATTGACCTACAACATGGTTTTTGGCAGAATGTGCAGAAACAACGTGGAAAATTTCTTTAAAATTTAAAACTGTGAACGTTTATCATATTTTGTAGTAGAGAATATAGGCCAATTTAAACTCATGAGTTCAAATCCTATCACTACTGTTTTAGTCTTTTCTTGTGATCTACGGCACGAATTTAACTTAGCAAAGCTTTGTGATGACATTCAGATGCTGATGAGGAGTTTGAATGCTTTTGCCACTTGAGTGATGTGACGTAGTTGCAAATTTAAACATTTTACCTAATTTTCTTGGTGTTTAAAACTCAGTAAAACTTAAACGGCTAATGTGCTTAAATTTTGCTAAAGTTCTTTCAAAGTGAAAGTGTTAAAGTCTTCTTAGAGATGGAGCTTTTTGTAATGGTTCATGTTTTGTTTTTTCATTGATGAAAGTGTTACATGGTAGTAAATCAACTGTAAAAGAGACGGATTTGATGTTTTCTTTATTCGATTTTTTAGTAAGCGGCAATAAAGCTTCTCTGTCATCCAAGGATTCATATTTTTTTATCTTATGCCATATGATGTCAGGAAGTTTTCAGGTCCAGAGTTGATCCATAGGAAGTCATCCATCTTGTGAATCATCATCTCATTTATGTCAAACCCAAAATGTTTGCAGTTCACAAGATATATACAGTCCTTACAGTCCCCAGTTCTAAAGGGACTATGGAACATGCCTGCAGAACATTAAAAGGGAGTTCACTATCGACAGAATCCTGACTAGATGCCAAACTGAACCTTTGAGGCAAAGAAACAATGAGTCTAACCTTTTTGTGCTATCGAAAAGGCTGAACCAAGCTACACTCATTCAGTTCCCTAACTGTGGGATCTTACGTCTTCAGGTATGGTTCACATGTTATGACCTTACGTAAGGGTCTAAACACAGATGAACCAGGAAATCAAGACTTTTACTTTTTTCGATTCATCGTATTTTTTACAGACTAAAAGTCCACATCACAGCAGACAAGACCAGACTCAATCAATTCATCTCCTGCTCCACTCAACCAACACTTATCAACAAGAGGTTATGACATTGTATTTCCTTCACTGGAGACAAATTCTTACCTCCACCTAGAGATAGAAAACCATGACCATGGCCATAGGCATAGTCTTCGGCTAACTGCTCCAGTTCATGGCACAAAGATGGCAACAGAATTATGTCTTGGTTTTCTTAACTGGACACCCTTTGTAACCATGCCCAGGTCTTGAGATCTGGTCAATGAGCACCATAAAATAAGATGGCCCGGCCAGAGTTACGACTGCACTGGGACAAATTCCACTTTCAGGTTGCGAACATCTTGTTGTATGCAATGACTGGACAGCCCCAACTAAGATATCCTATAGTACTGCAGGACCCCCATGAAATGCCTCTTGCATGGTTGTCTGTCCTGTAATAGACTATGAACGTGTCCAGGGTACTATGCATCTGACTTAATGGTCCCTAAACATAGACAGTAGGTCCCCTGTGATCTGCAAGAATAAGTGGGTATTGACATGTAGACAATAGATGGGTGGACACATGGCCATCTGCTGACTGATGGACTGTCATCCTACTCAGAGTGGATTGCTCCTCTTGCTCACTGACTGCTTTGAAGAGGCGCCAGCTTCCCCCAACCCTGAAAACCCTGAAAGGATGATTTTTAACCAAAAATATTTTTCCATACTTCAAAATGACGAATGTGTTGGCACCTTTTACAATATATAAGCCAGAGCACATCAGTACTGGCTGAACCTTGCAGTCCCTGTCAGCAACTCCCTGTGGACGTTATTGCTGTCAGTCTAAATGCTGATGGTGGCGTCTTAGCTCGTCAACTACATGAAAACTTTGCAGTGAAAATTCTTATTAAAAAGTAAACATAAACTTTTTTTTTTTACTATTGTCACTAGAAGCAAATTAAAGTATCTCACCTGACCTACATTTAATGTCTGAGGCTTGACATTGACCTGACTCTTTACACAAGAAAACAAAAGTTCAGCAATCACTAGAATAAATAAATAAAAATACAATAAAGGAGAAATAGTGGTACAAATGAATATGAGACGCTGGTGAGAAGGAGAAGACCTGCCTTTCCTCTTATGCACAGCTCAGTGATAACCAGGATGAGGATTAGGTTCATGTAGATCCACAGCAGAGATGCATCAGAGAACAGAAAGAAGAGAATTAAAAAAAGCAGAAAACAGATTCTAAAATTGTTCTTACCACCAACACACCACATAAATATAATTATAAATTCAAACACATGTTTTTAGGGATTGTACTGGACCATTTTATTATTTTAGTGTTTTCAATGGTTTTTTTCTAAGGGGCTGAAGATAATTTAGTCTTCTTGCAGAACATGTTCTGGACAGTGTCGCTCCCCTTAAAATCACGCGCCGCAAGACAAGACAGGAGCCTTGATTCAATAACGTCACGTACGTGGGCTGGCGTGAGTGTCGGAGTGCGGAGCGTTGGTGAAAAAAGGACCGTCTGGAGATTTACATCCAGATTCTTGAACAGAGCTGGAGGCATTACCAGCTTATTGTTAAAGCTGAAAAAACAAAATATTTCTCTGATTTAATCATGAATAATCTCAGCAAGCCTGGTGTTCTTTTCAAAACTATTAATTCTGTTTTTAATCCGAATCCTCCAACTTTACTGGAAATGACCAATGACAGTTGTGAAAAATTCCTTGCTTATTTTAATGACAAGGCTACTGCTATCGAAGCTGAAATATCTCTCTCATCAGTGTGTGTTTCGGAGGTCCAGAGGAATCCTGAGTGCTTGGATATTTTTTACCAATTTGAACCTGTGCCGCTGTCTGACCTCCCATGCATAGGTAGCAGAATTAAACCCTCCTCTTGTCCCACTGACCCCTTACCTTATCGTCTTTTTATAGAGGTATGGGGCACTATTGGCTCCTTTGTCAGGGATGTAATTAACAAAAGTCATGGGCAGCTGGTGGTCATAGCCGCTGTTCCCAAATGTTTTAAAAACGCTGTAGTTGAACCTCTAATAAAAAGAAACGGTTTTGACCAC
>JAVLVB010000259.1:942857-953873 GCA_032876305.1 Orestias chungarensis
ATGAAGCTATGCAGATAGGTTCTTTGTTGGACTTTAGGTTGTTCTAAAATAGTATTTGGTAACTCAGAGAAGAGAGAACAACACTTAGCTATCTTTGGTTTGGGTTGAACTATAGTTTAATAGATAGGCAAAGGTATGAATTAAAACTCTCTTACAAATTAGAAATCTAACAGAAATATTTTGTCATGTTTAAATGATGAACAGACAAAAACATTGAATATCATTATTTGAGAATATCGTTTGAAATTAAGAAATGAAAAATGTAAAGCAGGTTTCATAATTTCAATGAAGCGCTCGCCAAACGTCAAAATAGCAACATAATAACCATCAGTTATTTCTTAAAGGTTTATGATTGAATAATTGCTACAAATGCTGTAAATCTTAACTAGCCGTTAATTCAAACAGAAATTCAATGTGGCAATACAGGATACCTTTACATGTGGAAACTTTTTAAACTGATTTGTTTATGATGGATCTTTGATTTTAATGGATTTTCTTGTAAAGTGATTTGAGACGACATCTGTTGTAAAGTTGGCACTATATAAATAAACTGATTCTTGATTCTTGATCAATAAATCATGCTGTTAGGTAACAGTAATTTTGCTCCTGCCTGTCTTCTGAAAAAGTCTACCTCGACACGAACTTTGCAGCTCACCTTTAAGCCTAATTACAACTTAAATAATATAAAATGATCAAGAATACGAGGCTCTTTGGAAGTCTCTTGGGTGAACAAGCTCTGTGAGTCATTCTGCTCCTCTTTAGTTCATTTAGCTTTCTCTGCTTGGTGTGCAAATTCCCCCAACTTTGAAAGATTGTTTCCCCCTTTTAGCCTACCCTGCAGGCTGCTGTGTGTGCTTGCTTTTGATTTATTTGTGCAGCAGTTGTCCTTGTCCCAAATATAGCTAAGGTAAAAGTCGAGCAGTTTAGGTAGTGGAGTCATACTCAGTTCATCTTGTGATCTCATGTGAATCACGAGAAAAGCAGATTTTATTTGTTTGATTGAACGCTCATGCTAACTTTACTGACTTACCTGGAGGTCCCTTCGAACCTGGTTTCAAGGTGAGTCCTCTGGCTTGAACAACTTCCACTTCCAGGCCTCCATTTCTTTCTGTCAGGCCGATCTCTATATCACCTAGAGAAATTATAAACAAAGTATATTATATCATGAACTGTTAAAGACAAACAATGCTAACATAGAAGCCTCATTTGTTCTTTAATCAGAAAGTATTTTAGCACGTTGCATTTTTTATGAAAAATAGTATTTCATCCAATTAATCATTGCAGCTTGTTGGTTTTGTGATAAAATTACAATTATGTCCGAAATGAATGATTGTAGCTCAAAGCCTCATATGGACAAAAGTTCTCTTGTAAGAGATTGTGCGCAGATGACATGCCAGTTATTTCAAGTCCTCTGTCATTATATAATGCTGAAGTGGACAGAAGGTTCGGAGTGGAACCGGTCCAGTGAGTGTAACTGTTGTTGGACCAAGGACGCTGTCTGACTGCCAGCGAGGAAGCTGACCCACTTACAATAAAACACTGCGGCTGAGGACAGTCTGTGTGAAATATACCCCATATATACCATCAGGAAATAAATAAAGACGAGAACTATTCTGCAGTAAAAACACAGCTCAGATTGATTTGGTAAATCTGTGCTAAGATTAAAAGATTTTGGTACCTTTTGAATATTTATATTGAATAAAATCTTTTTTAAATTAAAATAGACATACAAGAACTGAAGCCTGAAACTCTGACCAAAGATGTGTGGAAAAGTGATCTAAGTATAGAGAAATTTTCTAACTGAGCTTTCTAACTTTTTCTTTTTTTCCCAAGGGTGTGTCAACTTCTTCTGTCCAGCATAGCCATTTCACTTTAATGAGGATTAATTGATTCTCTTGACAGATTACCGTCTAATGGGTAAAAACATTTGTGAATTGTGATTTGCAGGTTAAAGCTGTGATCTGTCCTGTCTCACCCATGGATGTCATTGCAAGCGTCTGTCTCCCAACGAACTGGGCTGGACCCATTCCGTCCAAGAAGTCACTGAACTGGGCATCGGATGCAAGGCACATCCCGCTGTAGTTAAGACTGAGGAGAGAGTGAGAAGGGGAAATAGTTCAAACATAGTTTTTTAGTTATGGGAAAAATAAATGCAAGAAATTGGAGTAAGAATGGTGATAAAAATGTTCAGTAAGGAAATATATGAATAAATAGAGAACTAAAGTTACAACAAAACCAAAAACATAGAAAAAATAAACAAAACATTTATCATGCAAGGTTTAACACAGTGAAAACTCCAAAAAGAAAACTCAGGCATTTGGTGCTAGAGTTGAACTTTTGTTTCACTACTGAATCAGATCAGAGTGCTTTGGTGGCAGACTGCCAATGATGCTAAATTTGTGTGCCTGTGTACTTTAGCATTTGTCACCTCGTAAGGTTTACTATTCCAACAAATGCTATGGTGTGAGGACCTACCTGTTAGGACCTTAGTCTGGGACCCAGAGGTAGTAGAGCAGTTTTTAGGTAAGGGCCAGGATTAGGGTATAGAAACTACTGAAAATCAGTGGCAGTCAATAAGATAGAAAGACATAATGAGTGTGTGTGGCCTTGTATCTGTCACATTGTCAGGACCGTTTTCCTAACAAACCACATTGTGGGGACCGACTGCTCCTAGTAGGGACCAACGGCTAGCCTCAAAGCAGGAGCTGTTATTGGTTTAGATATCTGCTGTTATAAGGTTGGAGTCATATTTAGGCTGTAGACAAGAATGGAAAAGGTTTGAAATTCCCAGCAAAAAGAGAGAAACAATGTGTGTGTCTGTGCGTGTGGTTTGCTCATTTTCTATATGAAAACAGTGTAGAAGTAGAACAAAACAACCCACAGAGTGAAACAGTTGCTAATCAAGACCAAATATGGGGATCCATCTTCTATAATACATAGTGTTTTTATCTCCGTAGGAGCTACACCTGGTCTGGTGTTCTGTTAGCTCTGAGACCTTCCTGGCTTCGCCTGAGATGGTGCAGCCAGCATTTCTATATTCTCCATCTCCTGCTATTAGTTCATTACTTTAGATTTACAAATGAGTTCTACATGGGTTCCTCTGCTTTTCTTTTTGTTTTCCTTCCTTCTTAAATCCACAGTCGGTCCTGGCCGATGTGTGCTAATACTAAGGCAGGTACTGGTGCAGATTTCCCCTCTTTCAAAGGGAGTTTTTCCTTTCCACTGTCGCTGCATGGATGCTCAGTATGAGAGATAGCTATAACGTGGAAATAATGCAAGCTACTGTACAGAATGGCTGCCCGTCAATGACTACGTGCAATCTGCTGGTTTTGTTTTAGTGTAAAAACTTTTCAAGCACATTTTAATAATAAACAGTACATGATGCACTGTTTGATGAACTGGATTGTCTTATACTTGAAATGTAATGGATTAACTGCCTTGAGACATCATTTGTTGTGAATTTGCAAAAAAAAATAATAAAAAAACAACAAATTGGATTGAATTGGATTGAATTTAACTTAATTAAATTCAAATGTATCTGTAGGACAGATTTTGTTACTTTCTTCCAAGGTGGTTTACTACCTAGTCATATAATGTTGTGAGTTTTTAAGTAGCTAGTTTGCTCTTTATCTAAACCTCTTCTTCGCACGATGTGCAGTTGTCTTTTGGACTCAGGCAGGAACTTTGTAAACATGAACCTATTTAGATGTACTATTAGTCAGAGCTATGTTCAAATTTGTCAATCACTTTCACTCCTGTGAGTGTTTTAGTGTGGCAGCCAAGTAGCCTCACATTACTGATGGCCTTGTTCACCATATGCTTTCAAATGGAGATAAATCAAAGAACAACACACTTAATTACCTACAATGTTCGTCTCTCACAAATATTTCTCATCCTTTCACCTTATTCCTTCTCATCAGTCTTATTTTTTGTGGGACTCTTTCCTTGGCTTTCTTTATATCCCTTTCTTTAGATCTAGATATTACTTTTTTTAAATTCCTTGTACTACAATTATGCCTAAAGCAAATTATCTACTTTCAATACAATATATCAGCTAACAGTTGGCCAAGATGAGATGTGGACACTTACAATATAAACTCATCATTATTAGGTATGATTAAATGAATATATGACCTACCCATCTAATAGATGCACATAGAATAAAAAAAAGCTGCAAAATCTTTTCTGGAGCACAAGCGCTCTTAAATAAGACTGGACATGCACTATGTCAAGCGACACTGATCAACTGGGTATTATAGGGTGATAAAATCCTGGGCTTTAGATTATTATGTTTGTGTGTGGAGCACATTTGGGGATTATGCCATCAGCTGAGCAGTACAAGAGCGGTGGATCAACTACTCAATGCCTGAGTATTAGTTGCTTACGGTAACCTCTAGCCCTCAGTGCCCATCTCTTGAAGTATTTTTCTAGTATTATTGCTCTCTAGTTTCATGTTCCTAGTTTTTTCCAGTTTTGTAGTTTCATTTTTTATATCCCTAGTTCTCCAGGTCTCCAGTGATTTATTTTGATACTTTGTTTACCTTTTTGTGCCCTCACCGTCTCCTGTGCTCCCCCCCAGGTTACAACCATCTCAGTGCTCACACAGTCCCAAGATTCTCACCCATCATACAATCCTGTGGTATCACCGCTCCTTTGGCTCAGCTCGGTCTGCTTGCTCCAACAACTCCATCTGCCTTGCTCACCCCCTGGACAACCTTCCATCGGGATCTGCCTAAAGAACTCACCACTCACTCCTCCTGGCGTCAACGTCCCATCACCAAGTAAGACCAATTCACATTGCTTCACATTCTCCCTGCATCACCTCAACCTGTTACACATACCCCTCAGTGGTATCTGGTCTCCCACGTCATTCCGGTCCTCCACAGAAGTTCCCCGCTGATCTGTTCCGTGTCTGCTGTCACTGGTTCCCTGCCGTGCCCGTCATCGCATTCTCTGGATCCACACACACACATCCTTTCAATAAACTCATATTATTGTACTCCTGAGAGTCCTCTGATTTATGTGGGTCCAAAGCTTAAATACCATGACATAAAGTTGATTATTAATTAATTATTATTTTTTCCTGCATATTTTTATCACTTCAATATATTTTGGAAGCTCATAAACCTTTCACCTGGTTTTGCTTTGTAGACAGTAAACCAAGCTAAATCCTGATTGTTGTTTTGTTCTGGTGTTTGACTTTTAACTGGATTTTCTTTACTTTACAACTCTTTGTAATGTGGAACAACACAAACTGCAGTGGTAATATTGTTTTTATGCACAGACATCTGATGGCACTGAACAAGCCTGTACTGCTGGCCAATGAAAGACGAGTGATTCCAGAGGAGCCGAAGAGAGGATGCCAGGGTTGCAGAGTCAGACTCACAGTGTAATCTTCTGCATTTTGTAGAAACCTGGCTGCACTTATATGTCCTTGACAACATGACGAGAGCACCTGGCTTTGGGATTGCTCAGGCTTGTGGAGATTTGATGAGCAGAGGTAAGAAGAATGGCAGGGGTGTTAAAATTCTGGCTGTTACTATTAGTTGTTCCTGTTTCAACAAACTTAAACCAAATGGCTTAATCACCTCCTCAGGATGTAGTCAAATTCTCTAGTGCTGTTAATGGCCTCATAATTTGACTCAAGCGTGCTGAATTAGAGGACCCCTACTGTATGGGAATGACAGGTGTCATAATCACAAACATGTATTTGTTGAGTACATCTCTGTTTGAGGGACTCTGGCTGAATCATCTGCCATGGGAGTTCACCCCCACCATTGTGTTTACTGTTTATATCCCTCTATCAGATAATTATCCGGTGGCATGTCAACTGTCCCACCAGAAACTAGCATGTACTGTCTTATCATTGGGAGGATATGGACAAACAATAATGACAGACTTCATCACGTCGTAAATCAGATTCTGTGAATGTACCACCACAGCCAGTAAGGTTATACGCTTCTTACCTAAAAAAGAAGCAGACCTGGAGGCCTGGAGAGAGAGGAGCACCAGTGTGCACCATGAGGTAAAATAAATGGTAAGGGCATGAATACATCAATATAAGAGCAACCCAGAGACCAAGCTAAAGCAAGGAAATGTGAAGAATGTGTGGATGAAATATAAATCATCACTGGCCAGCAGAAAGCCTGGAGAAGGTTCACAGAAGGTTCAGCTCTCTGTCTATAGTCATTGCCCAACGTATCAGTCCCACCATATTGGGGGCAATGGAACGGGAAGGTAACCTCACCGCCAACAGCACTCACCAAGCCTCCGCAACCAAACATATGACACCAACGCCACTGCAACACAAACCCAGGAAAAACTACCACCCAGTTCAGCTCCACCATCAACCAAAACATGCTAGCTATATTCTCTGATATGGTTCTTTAGAAAAAGGAATAAGGTTGATAACCACCATATATAAGAATGGGGATGAAGAGCTTTTCCACATTTTCTTTCTTTCTTTCTTTTACAGTCCATTCACCTGAAGCTTGGTTAGTTTCAACTGATTAGCTGATTAAACACCCGTTTATATTATATTTCTTTTATATGTATTTGTGCGATTAATATTGTTGACAAGACTGTTGCACCAAGGATTTTGTTCACAGCCAGTATTCCTAAATAAGTTATTTCTTGTTTTCTTATGGAGGTTTGTTTTTCCTCCTAACCAAAAAGATCTGTAGGAATGCATATATAAACTTACTAATGGAGCAAATGTATTTAAAAACACTTTATAACAGAAGCACTTTTAGATCCAACTGTGTCACCAGCATTAGAACCACATACACTGAAATGCCCCAATCATTAATAAGCTCTTAAGCGAGATTGGATGGTGTTAGCTGACAAAGTGCTTATTCATTGCAGAATATGTCCGTGCACAGAGCTTTCCAATTAGCACACTGAGCAGAACAACTGACGAGAACTCAGACAGCAAGCAAAGCAGCGACTTACTGCTGATGATTTAAATGATGCAAGGAGGGGGCCAGTTTAATGATTCATCTTTGTGTCATAACACTGGCACTTTAGCGCATGTGAATCAGTTATCTCTTATGTTTATATGTAGATAAAGATCATTTTTATTAAAGGGTATAGCCTTAACATTAATTTAATTTGTATTTTTATATTTAAAAAGAAAAACCATGTAAAAAATGTTTAAAACCTGTAGATTTCAAACAAAATTGTCTTGACCTGAGATAGATTTGATATTAACAGCCCTAGATAGTTTCTCCAGATTGTTCAAATGTTGTATTGGTTCTGAGTTTATAACGTTTCTTTAAAATAAAGTAAAGCTACTGTATAGTATAATCAAATCAAATCTCTAATCTCATGAATATAATTCAAAGATCTTCAGTTTCAATCGATCGTTGTTTGTCCTTAGGTAAAGACTCCATCCAGATTGTTTTATTAGCATTTTTTTTATACACCTGCGTTTTTTGTAGGTTTTATAAAACTTTACTGAACATCAAATGTTAACTCTCATTACTTTAGCTTTAGAAAAGGAGTTCTGTTATGACTTCTTTAGATGTAATTTAGCTAACACAAGAACATAAAGATTTCCACATCACAAAATGGTTAAAAAGAAAATCTTATCAACGTTGGACTCATCTGCACGATTGCAGCAGAGCCAAACGTAAGTTTAGGTAAAGTGCCTGACAGCTAGGTTAGCTGCAGACGGCAGCAGAGACGTGTAGACTGGCCCATTGCTAATGCTTGCAAAACATACCTTTTGTTCTGTAATGTGAAAATTAAACAGAAAGTATGAAATATATTGTTTTAGAAATCTCTATGCATTGACAAAAGCAAGGTTCTACTTTCACATCCACCTATGAAGTTCTGTTCCTTCTTTGCTCGGTATGAAGCAGGCTTAGTGTTTTGTGTCTTTTTTTAACCTTAACAGTGATTCAGGCTGTGATATGAAAGACGGTAAGGCGAGGTGTGCTTAGAGACTGAAAGATTTGTTTGCATAGCTTCAACTAAACAGGCATAGATTGATTGCACAGATATAGTTTTCCTCCTTTTCTCTCATAGATGCTTTCCTGGATGCCGTTGATGCCTCCTTGTTTTTCTGTTGCCAGTTGTTTGCCTGCATATCAATATGCTAACAAATGCCCTCTTTGTAATTATGGTCAGTTTGATGTGGCATTTATATAAAATTAATATATTTATCTTTTTTTTCCACATACAGATCTTTGATGAATGTGTTGTGGTGGAATAAACACATTTTCATTTCCATTTTGTGCACACAGTCGTGGAATAATACGGATTCACACTCAACTTATGTTTTCCAGCAGCCCCTGTTTCTGTCAACACCGTCCAAGCACACATCACTCAGTCTCTCTGCCTCTTCCTGTTGCATAACTGTTGTAATTGGAGCTGGTTGCCTGGTTGGCACAGCTCTGCATGTGTCCACTTTTTCTTCAGTTGAGTTTTTTTGTTTGTTTTATATATCTAAGGTTTATTTGTTGCATGTTTTTGTTGTTCTTGCACTACAACTTATTGTAGCTCGTTGTTGTTGCACTTTATTAAACCACAATAGTGGAACGTTCCATGCCACTCTTGTAGAGAGATGTGTTTCGCTTTAAGATTAAAAACCACATGTAACAACCTGGACATGATTCATCACTCATTAACTGATATTAGTCATAATATTATTGCATTAGTATCACTTATGTTTCTGATTAATTTAGCTCTGGAGAAACAGCAACAGCATCATTTCACCATGTAATAAAAAAATAAATACATAATCATGTAACACATTCATGTGTGAAGACATGTCAGGCTGTCAGAAGTTTATTGAAAAAGAAAAACCTTCACCTGTGAAAGGTCACCTGCCACCCTAGAACCTGAGAAGAGACCTGAAACAGGTCCTGAGACACACATTATCCTTAAGTTGACCCTCTACTAAGGTTCTCAGTTATATAAGGTAGCTGAGAATTACTTTGTTAATGTATCAACTAACATCAGACTTATGGTGTATTTAGTTACTTTAGATTCTTGATAATTAACCATTCAAGTGACTGCTGCTTTCAAAGACCTTTAGAAAGATTGGACATCAGTTGATCTAGAAGACCTTATTAGTTCCTAATAGTCCATCTTCACAGTGCTGTATGAATTAAGTAAAATCACAAGCCTTTAACAAAAATCCTTTGGGTTGATGTTAGTTTCCATTTTGGCCAGACAAGCCCGTGTTACTTACTTCCCCTCAGAGCCGTAGCTGTTCATGCTGTCCTCTATGGATTCATGGCTGGGCTGGCGGACCGTCCGACTGGGCATCTCCACAGCCAAACCCGTCTCCGTGCTCCTCTGGATGCCTCCCTTCAGCTTCCTGCCATCTGTGTCCACTGCAGGGAACCAGACACAAATAAAAACAGAAATAAGCTGCTTCACACATAAACTCACCGTGTTTAGATGTTCAAGGACAAAGTGTGAGAAACGGAGGATCTTTATTTTTTCCTGCATCTTTACTGTTCATTTGTATTTTTGTGTTGATCCTGCTGTTACCTGATCTGTGTCAGTGGAAAGAGAAATGAGAAATCACTTTAACAGGAGCAACGACAAAACCATTGCATCCATCTTTAGATCCGGAAAGTTCCTCTTGTTTCAAAGTAGACCTCAAAATCAAAGACTCCTGGTGTGAATATGCTCAGTGTGTGACTGTGTGAGACATTGATGGCAGACGGTTGGATTTTGACATCATAGCATCTTCTTGCTAATACATTTGAGGTAGCCACCATAACAGAGAAGGTTTAGGATGTTTTAATTTAGCATCATGAAGGAAGTTTAGCGCACACACAGAATGAAGCGCGGCGTTCTGCAATTATTAAAGAGTGACCTAGAATGGAGCTATTTCCATCGTGTTCTCGTGGGACAGCAGTTTGGCAGATTTGGGTTACTGCTGCTCCCGTATCATCCTCAGTGTTAGACCAGAGTCTGTGTTGTACTTTAACTCGCTAAAGTCAAGACAAACGGTTCTAAAGTCTGTGAAGAAACTTGAAGATCTAATGACTATTTGTTGCTTTTAGATTTTAACACAAAAAATTCTCTAAAATCAAGGACATCACTAAGTCCTTTAATATTGACTGTTGTGATTTTCTGAGATTTATTAAGCAGCATTTTTTGTTTTGTTTTCATTAAATTAAATTCAGAAGTGATAAGAAGCCCAGATGGTTTTGGACCAATGACCTAAACTGACTAAAGCCAGACTTTTGTTCAGTTATAACAAAGGCTGTCAGGGCTCAACAGGATTTAAGGTTAGGTTTAGGGTTAAGCTGAAAAGATGAAGCTCATTAAAATGCAAAATAAAAACAGACGTTTTAATGTGTGAAAGATTTATTTCATACACATGAAAACAATTGCAACACTGTCCTTGAATCGTGATATTTATTCACGTTGAACATATTTGGTTGTTATTCTGATTTAGAAACCTGCCTGCTAGGGTTCTTCTTTCACTCAATCTTCTGACTAACAGCTGGCTGCCCAGGAACTGCCTGTGTGACAAAAGTATGTATGAATATTATTTTCTGGCGTATTTTGTGCCTTATGACCACAACCGTTCATGCATTACATATTTCGTTGGATACCCTTTTTCAGAAAAGGCCTTTGCAAGTCTTTTCAAATATGTCTCTACCAACTTTTTCACACCTTATGACAGAATGTTTTGGCAATAATTGTTTGCCAAATTGCCCAATCGCCTCTTTAATACGAATGACACTAAAGTAAAATAGGGTTGCAGCACTTTTATCAGCGTTTGATGATTGCAGCTCCTGACCAACTCCGTCAGCATATTGATGTGACATTAGCTCTGTTCACCTTAATCCAGATCAGCATCCTAGAGCAGAACCAAAGTGAAAGGCAATCTTACACGGCAATCAAGATAAATGATTAATGCTTAAAGGGGTGACACATTTCTTACTTCCAAAATTTGTGGGCTGATTCCTTTTGTCTCCGACTCTAAATAAGGCCTGCAAAGCTTTAACTAAGCCGCTGTCTGCCTGCCAGTCTTTTTATGCATATTTG
>JAVLVB010000259.1:966404-983816 GCA_032876305.1 Orestias chungarensis
TATATGTGGGAGAAGCAGGTTTATTCTCCTACATTTGGAAACAACTATTACCAAGTTTTTACACTTTTCTGAATTTTCATGCAGAAAACAGACGAAATGCTGCAGAATCCACCAGAAAATTATGGATTTTTGCTGCGTTTTTCTGCTGCGACTGAAATACATTTTTCCTGTTTTGATTAACTCTTTTATGAAGAGTTTTTAAAATGTCAGTTAAAAAATAGTTGACATTTAATATTTTTGGACCAGATTTATCAACCTGACCCATCAGAAACACACAGCTATGATTGTTTTCTTTTACTGCAGAAGGAAACAGGAAAAGCCATAAATCTGTATTTTCAAGCCACACCAAATATAGGGGCCATGCTCAGAACCCTATTCAGTTCCTGTTAACGTTTTTAACTGCCCCCCCAGATGAACAGGTGCTGAATGATTATTTAGATTCAGGATCGATGACTGGCTGAGTGAACTTTCCATTTGTCATGTCTTATATTTAGGATTTAGCGCAGGTGATTCATCTCTACAGTCAGTCTGTCACATAAAACTCAAACACCTGAGGTGCCAGATAACACATACAGAAAGCAGCGTGTGAGAGTGATCATCAGTGAGATGTACAGACATAAGCAAATACATTATAATTATGTTTGTTCTCCTTTAGTTTTATAAGACATCATTTGAGAAATCAGCTAAAACCTCGACAGGTTTTTGGAGGTAATTTGAACAATTAAAGCAAAACTAAAGAACTTCCAGTGTTGGTGGATTTCGGCGGCTCACTGTGGAAAAAAGCGCTAGTGTTTTAGCCTGAAGTTAGACTCCATTTCCCATGAGCACCAGCATATAATGTGGTAAAATCCTGATCCTGGATTGAAGTTCATTTCTGTTTCCAGTGTCTGTGTGAAGGATGAATAATGATCAGGTCATAAATCTAATTGTGGTGAAACAATGTCAGATGATGATGTTGGAGATAAGAAACGGGGGAAGTGACGTATGCAGTAAAGCAGACAGCACATTTGTAGCTGTTTAGTGTGGAAGGCAGGGTTCCTGCCACCCTCCTCAAAGTTGCTTAGTGCCGGTTAAAGCGAAACAGACCCCCTCAGGTCATGACAGAGTCATTAATCAACGAGCTGTAAGACGACGTATGATCACAAAAGTTATGATGATACTTTAGTAAAATTGAAAAGTTAATTAGTGTCTCTTTAAGACACTTTTAACAAAAATAATTGTTGCATTGCATTAGCTAGTATGAAGTTGTGATTAGTTTTGGGTGAAGTTAGAGAATCATCCCCTGCAGGCATCTCTGGCTCCGTGGGAGGAGCTTGAAGAGTAATTATCCTCCAGTGAGATATTTCTGAGTTCAGGTCCAGATTCATTCCTTAATCCTAGTATTTCTTCACAAATACGTATTTGTGAGAGTGGATTGATGTTTTGAAAGAGAACCGTAGAGTAAAAGTTGTCAGTATAACTAAAATGCTTTGTAAGTTTACTTCTCTTACAGGGGGGCTAAAGCTGGATCCTTTTCTACTGTCAAAGGTTTAGACTCTTGCACATTGATTGTAGTTCAGGAAGCTCAGGACCATCAGGTGACTGGTTGATCATTTTCTTATGGTCAAGGATTTATTCTCGTACGTCTTGCTAAGATGTAGCTGCATGCTGCCCCCCCCTGAAAAGGAGCTTGATTTAGTTGCATGTCTGATGCATTAATCACTCCAGAAGCTGAATCCTTGTGAATGTGCCACCAGATGCTGGTGTCGAATTTTATACGGGACCATGGAGGGCAATGGGAGTGGCGAGAACACAAGTGGTGAAGCAATTAAGAGACAATTTGTGGAGGGAAGACAGAATTAACCCTCAAACCAGGTTTTCCAGCCGAGTAGAGAAAATGATTCATCTGACAGAGACACTCAGACAAAAAGAGGCGGGGAGAGAGAATTAACCTGCAATCAGGCCTCTATTGAGCCCCAGTCAGCCACAATCAGCAACCATATTAGCATTTAATTAGTCTGAGAGCCACAAACCACGGCCTGCCGCTTTGCTCTGATTACCTCACATACTCCTGTCAAAGCTGTGAGTTACCACTGAGCATCACCAAGTCACAAAACCTCAATCAAAAGGAACTTTGATGAACAAAAGTCAGAATTTCTGACAAACTTCTGGTTTATTGTTTAGAAAACACAGTAAATTATAAACATACCACATGGAGATCACGTATATAAAGAAATGTTGAGGAAATGACATGGTTTTAGTATCACGTTTATTAAATGAAGTTGATCCAGAGCTTTGGGTTAGTTACTTTGACTGACACTAACCCCCCCAGCCTAAAGTGAACGGTCCAATAGTGACGTCATCACCTCCATGCGCCTCCATAACAAACACGTTTAGGTCAAAGCGCGTCGGCCTCATTGGATGTGTCAGATCTGTAAACTAATAAAAGTAAATGGACTGAAGTTGATCCAGCGTCTTACTACAGGAGCTTTAAGTTAGTAACAACTGGCTTTGTTCTTAGACAGATTCTGGATTTCAGAACTAAGCAATGTTCATATTTAGCTCATACTACGTTACAGATGACCTTAAATGGTCCAAGACTCTAAGTTAGCATAACGGGACTAAATAACTGGCTCAGCTATGCTGCTATGTTATGTCATGTTTGCTGCTTATATATGTGGGAGAAGCAGGTTTATTCTCCTACATTTGGAAACAACTATTCACAAGTTTATACACTTTTCTGCATTTTCATGCAGAAAAGTGACGAAATGCCACAGAATTCACTCCAGGTTCAAGGATTTTTGCTCGAGTTTTTCTGGGGGTTTTCTGTTTAGTTTAGTCTTGAAAGTGCATGATTTCACTTCTAATATAAGCTGCAGGGATTTCTATCAAGCACATTGACAAATTACCATTCCTGCAAAATAAATTACTCGACAATATCAAGTTTGTAAGACAAATATATTTAAAAACTGTAGATTTTTTCTTGTCCTTTAAACATTGAATTAACTCAGTAGGAGCTTGGCTCCACGCTCTAATCCGTAACCACCTTTTTTATTTTAAAGTTTACACATTGCAGTAATTTTTTAGTAACCTCCTTTGTGTTATGTGTCCTTTTCTCTTAGCTAAGAAGTTCAGAGCTGCCAAACAAAGTATGCTGAGGGATGATTTCTCTTCTAGTTGCATGGAAACTTGTGCTGATGTTGTGTCCTCCAGTTCTCCACTGACAGACCAAAAATACTTTTGTCTGTACATAAACTATATTTCTCGTTATTTTCTAGTTTGACCTTTGCTATGTTTTTATTATATCTGATCGCAATGACCTGTAATTTAAAACCGCGCCAGTAGGAAGCTCAGAGTTATATCATCTATTCTCTGGGAGAATAAACAGGAAAAGATCATGAATGAAAGGATATGTTGAAGTCAGAATGAGAGTAAAGGTTTAAGTGATTGGTGGGTTTTAGATCATTGCTTGGATGTCAGACTTATTAGCTAAAGTGAAAAGGAGTTCAAGTTCATGAAAACTCAACAAACTTCACTTGAAAAACCAAAAGGGTTTAAATAAATGGACAGAATTTTGATATTTAACCATTTTGATTCAATGTTCTGATATTATTCTGGACAGAAATACTAAAAGTGTTGAATGTAAAGATTGACACGACCAAATACAAGTTCAAATGTTTTTTATATCCGACTTCACTGAAAAGATGATCTACCACATTTCCAGATGAGACGGCGCTGCAGGAAACCAGAAGTAAGGAATCCTGCAGTAACACCCGTATCCCAATCTAAATGCATTATAACCGTAAACTCATGCATCTACTGACTTCTAAATACTTTCTCAAACTCTCTTGATTTGAACTGAATGTATGTCATTGAAATATTTTCTTTTTTCGGTTTAATACTGTAAAGTCGTGAGTCAACTGTACAACTTCTGATGCTTTTTGGACTTTTCAAATTCAAAACAAGAGTGATTAATCCTTTAATTTGCTGACGCTTCAGCTGCAAATCAACATTGACTTTAACATTTGTATCGACTCCTTTAAGGATTTTGGTCATTCAAAACCAATCTGACCTGCCAAATCAAAGAGGCGATTACTGTGGCGCTCATTTTCCTGATGGATCTGAGAGGCTTGCTACAGTTCTGGGTGTCATGGTGTGTTTGCTAACGTCCACTTACCACCATCATCCTCATCGAAGGAGTTCATACAGGGGAAGTAAATGGCGAGGGCCTCGAAGGACGCCGACAGGCTGATGCGGCTCTGCGACCTCTCCATGTAGAGACCCGGCGTCGGGCCCGGGTCGGCCGGCTTGGCCAAGCGCGGCTGGGCATTCTTCACGCGGAGCACGGCTCGCGGCGTCTTGAATGGCTGTCAGCTGCCCCCCACGGCAGATCCACGTCACCCCGAAAAGTAGAGTCGGACCAAGAACGTCCAACAGCGACTTAGATGGGTGCAGATTGAAGTTAAAAGATAAGAAGCGGGTTGATTTCTTTTAAAGAAGCACCATCCACATGTGCTAAAACCATCCTGGTAACAAAACAGAAGCTCAGTTTTTGAATGAAGACCATCTACCAGGCATTTCTAGGTTTTCCTGTTCGGTTCCTTACGAGATGCTTGCACACGTCCGGATCTTTTACGCTTTGTTGTTTCCTGGTGGATTTATTGGCCCCGGTCGGAGGCGCTTATCTGCATCTTTAAAAAAACTAAACCCCTGAACTAACATGCTCCATCTATTTTCTGCACACATATGACTTGTGGTCTTTGGTTCGGGCTAAAAGAGGAACCACAGACGCAGATGATAACGAGGGTGGTAAAGGTGATGCTCACGCCCTTCTTGAACGAGTCAAAGATCTCTTCTCATCACCTGCAGATGTTATTTCCAGAGAAAGTGTCTTTTTAAATCCGCAGATACCAGATCAGGTTCAGCAACAGTTGCACCCACAGGGGAGTCTGTTGCTTCATTTTCTCATTGGATGCGTCTGTTGTTGGAGATGTTGAGGAGTTCACAGTTTCCAGGCTCCTGCGTTGCTCCTGTCTGTCTCCGTCGCAGCGTTGATGCTCTTCTTTCTGCTCCTGAAGGACTGAGACAACGGTGAAAGAGGAAGAGAGGACGAGGCTGCACTGTTGGAGCAGCAAGACTCTGAGTGGACTCAGCGCAGACAGAGAATGGGTGAAAGGGAGGGAGGGATGGAAGAGGGTGAGCAGAGAAGAGAGCTAGCAGACTGCTGCTGGCGGCTGGACCAATCAAAACGTGGATGAGGGAATATGGGTGTGGCCACGATGAAGGGCAGAGCAGGTTTCTTCCGTCTCTGACTGAGTCTTGCTGATCGCTGATCATACGCATCTTTAAAACAGAGGGAGAGGGACCGTTCAATCTGTTTCAATCAACTGAGAGGCAAAGAGGTCCTCACAGAAATCTAAACACACAGAACCATGGCGGTAGGAATACTTTTAATAAGAGAATCAGACTATGTGAGTATGCTAAAATCTTGGCAGCGAGACTGTCGTCTGTCTTTCTGTGGCTAAAAACCTGAAGATGCCACCCAGGAGAGCTACCTCTGTCAAAATGAAAGGTTGAGAGTTGCTGGAACAACAACACAGCCAGTGATTCTGTCAAGGAAGAGATCCAGTTAAATGTGGGAGAACTGGCTGGGAGAGACAGCGAAAGCAGAAATAGAAACGATCACTGGAAATAGTGTAAACTAGTGAGACAAAACAAGGAGAGCAGTCAAAAACACAAGACAACAGTAATTATTAGGTGACTGAGCTAGCATGAGAACTCAAATATCTGCCAAACGAAACTGTCAGAAAACACCAAATCTGCAGTCTGACAACAAATTAAACTATAGTTTATTTTATAAGTAAGAGATTTGAAGTGATTAGGAAGATTTTAAGGTGGAAACAAATAAAAGAGAACCATAATTTCGTTTATATCAGTTGTGAAAGGTCTCATAGGACAAAGAAAGCCTCATGTTTGCTGTTATTGGGCAAATCTGTTTCTTACAAGGACATAAAGACAAAACTGTCGGCCCTCAAAGACCATTGACTTGTTTTAGAAATCTGTCATGCAAGGTATTGATTAGCAGGTTTCTCTCATTTAAAGCATCCTGGGGTTTATTTCGTGGCGCACTGATAAACTGTGGACTTAAGCAAAGAGCTGCAATAGTAGAACATTTCCAGCAACGTCTTTGTTTTTCACATACATCTGTTAAAATAGTTTTATTAGCACATTATTAGCAGACCTGTTTATTATCTGTACCCATAATTTTAAAGGGATTTCTTCCTTTTCTAATTTCTGGCTCTTTGCTCTTTCTGTCTGAACTCCAGCAAAGACAAAAGAGGAAGGAAAGAGTCTTTGTAATCAACTTTTCTTTGCAGGGTTCCATTCATCTTTCTGCTTCCTTAGACGGAGGCCAAAGGCAACCCGTACAAACGCACCAACAATAAACACACACCGCACTGACTGAGATAAATGAGCAGCTCCACACAAGAGCTCGGGGGAAATGTGAAGACTCATGTTTTTACCTTCACATGTAATCACACACAAACACAACAAGTGTACGAGCAAAAGTTGCCAGAAATGACCATTTTTTTCAAGTTTGTTCCACAATGTCAGGCAGACTGATGGCTGGTCAGAAAACAGCATGCTGCTAATATATCATGTTGCTTTTATGAAAATGTCACAAGTGCCAACGCTGACGTCAGCAGCTGCTACTGAGTATTTGGAGACTAACCAACAAGCCTGTTTGGTAAGAAGGTTTCCAGAAGTTTCCTCTGGTAAAGATGAACTGTGTTGTTACTTAGAACAGAACGGCTAAATGTTTTACCACGTTCATCACATCTTCTGGTTGCATGGATGAAATTCTGTCCATTAAAATGAAACATTCAGCTCATAAGACGGAGAGACAGCAGAGTCAATTCATCGGTCGATCTACGTCTCGAGCCGTATTTAGGGTCATGGACTTTGGGTAGCAACTGAAAAGAAAAGATTTTGAATACTAGTGGCCATAATGTGTTTTCCAGCAGGGTTTCCGGGTTCTCCCTCAGGGAGAAACTTGCAAAAACAGGCCTGCAACTAATCAAATGCACTTACTCCCTTTTCAGCAGCAAACAGAAATATAAAGTGGTGATTGTACGACTCAGAATAAGCATTTGTCAATAATCCGCTTTGTCTGATCGTCTGACTTTATTTTGGACTTGAATTGATCTGAATTGATGCTCCCTTGCTAAGAGATCTTGCATAATTGATCACATGTCAATCCTGCAACGCTAACTGTGTATGTGTGAATCTAAACACTTGTTTATTTTACTATATTTTATAAGTGACGTTTATTCCCTGAGTGTCTCTCATGTTGTTTTAAACCATTCCCCAGAGTCCCTTCCCCTGATGACTCCATGTCTGTGTACTGCTTTGTTGGAGCGGTGCCCAGTGAAGTGCACAGGCATTGTGCTCTGGACTGCTCGCTGTGAGCAAGCTGTCCAAGTACACCTCATCACAGGAGCGTTGACCTTTTACTACACCTGCTGCGTCCTCTGTCTTTGCCTTCTTTGCGTCATTGCTTGTCTGTCTTTTTCTTCCATCTCTTTCTTTGTCAGATGTGGTCTAACTTTCTACCTTTCTCTTATTTTTTAGCCACGACTGGCAGAAATAACTGATTTGAACTCTTGGATTCGCCGAGATTATCTGACATGATTGTTGTTTTGCCACCAACTGCGTCTATCCATCCTCATTAGTTTCATGTGAAATGATCCTAAATGATTTGTTGTTTCTAAATCTTTATTTCCCCTTTGGTTTAAAAAGATGGTTGTATTTCTTTTTTATTTGTTCATGTGATAAATGCGGAACAACACAATAAGGTTTTGACTGGTATAAAATCAAAGCAACACAAAAAGAGTTTCAGTTTTGGGCCCCACTGTGGAAACAAGCGTCGTGTTTTGCCTGAAGCAGACTACATTTCCCATGAGCACCTGCTCATAGTGTGGTAAAATCCTGATGAGTTGGATTGAAGTTCATTTCTGTTTCCAGTGTCTGTGTGAAGGATGAATAATGATCAGGTCATAAATCTAATTGTGGTGAAACAATGTCAGATGATGATGTTGGAGATAAGAAACAGGGGAAGTGACGTATGCAGTAAAGCAGTCAGCACATTTGTAGTTGTTTAGTGTGGAAGGCAGGGTTCCTGCCACCCTCCTCAACGTTGTTTAGTGCCAGTTAAAGCGATACAGACTCCCTCAGGCCATGACAGAGGTGTCATTCAACGAGCTGTAAATCGAGTTCTGTAGTTTATAACATTTTTATTTAAAATGAGTAAAAAATGTGTTGCTCATAACCTAAACGAGAATCTGAGGAATAATGAGCTGTTTGAAGATGTTCAGGCAGAGATGCAGTGAACCAGCTCTCCGTAACGTCACCAACGATGATCTCAAATAATGGACTAGCGTCTGATGTACTTCTGTTAAGATCTCAGTGCTGAATGCAGTCATGTCTAAGTAAAGCGTGGCGTTCTCGTGCCAACATGATCACGGGTGTGATGTTGTCTGCATCGAGCTGTAAACCTTGTCTTCATATGATGTTCTGGAAAGCTCCATTAGCCTGTTGCTTTCCTGTGGTCTGTGATAGCATTTATCTCCAGCCACACATGCTTTGGGGCATTGCTTTAGAAACCTCGGGGTATCCAGATTTAAAGGCAGCAGTTTGTGCTTCACTGACAGGAACCTGTGGCCCAAACCACTCATAAACTTGGTATACAGATCAGCCTAGACATTTCTGCTCTTTCATGTGAGAACCAAATGAGCTTACACAGCCTAAAGATATACAGCCCTCCTTTTTCAGAAGTTTGTTATTTGCATTTATATGTTGTTCTCCCAGCTGTCCGTGATTTTGCTTCCACATTCACTCTGAAACTGGCCCATAAAAACACGTCTGGCACAAGGATCCAACCAAAACACTGACCTTAACAGTAAAGGTCACATCCAGCATCCAGCCTGTGTTTGGATGCCAGCTCCAACCAAACCCACATGTTGCCCAGGCAACGGCAAGTACCACCCTGCGTTTGAGGATCAGCTGACACTGATGTGAGATGACAAGATCAGCCAGGCTGGACCGAAGGAGGGGATGAGAAAGGGACACAAATGAAGAAACAGGCTGAGGATTTTTTATAGATTTATGTTTTTAGAGCAGATCAGTTTAAAAAAAGAGAAAAAAGTGACGGATAGATTAAAATATAGTAGGGAGGGTTTCGTCCAGTTCAAACTGATTAATTTTAAAATCCTTCCGACTCTGCTTTCATACATACAGCCATGTAGATCAGAGATTATGTAACTGAATGTGTAATTCTATCATAATCCTTCTCTTGGTATTATAAAATGAACATTTCAAAGCAATATAAACGACACTTAGTCTCTTTATTTTCTATAAACCAATAAAACGTCGTGTATCTCCCTAAAATACCGTCTGCTGAGCTATTTGAAGATCTACAGACATATTTGGAGATGTTTTTCCATGAAAACATGTTTGGAACCATTGTGTGAATCTTCTGTGTTTTTTACTAATGTAATAGGATATAGCAGCTCATTGCCAATAGAACCACTAACATGTTTAGACTTTCACAGGTTTGCTCACCTGCTCACCTGCTGTGACCTGACAGTCGGGTTTTGGGGAAATAGAAATGACAAAGAAGTGTATATGAATAGTTTTTTTATATTCTACTAGGATGTACATACGTTCATGTTTTTATACTGTTATTGTTCAATAATAATAATAATAATAATAGCCTGTTTTGTACATTTTAATACCGAGTGGTCCATGGATTAAAGGTGTAAGTTAGGACTGGACCCATAACCAGCTTTACTGCATCCCCATATTCTCTGTTTAAATAAATGAATAACATCAACTAACTGAAAATAAACTTGCAGGTACAGTTGATAACAGTAATAGTTATTTTGGGTGTTCTTTCACATATTTATTATAAACCTAATCACAATTCCGCCAACGGGAACTTGAAGGTAAGGGAATGTGAAGAACGAACTTGTGAGACTTGTGCATGACGCAGGTTAGCTGAGGCGCTATCAGAGCTAAAACTAAACCCTGACTGGATTCAAACAGAAATATTGTTGCATAGCTGTTTGAAAGGATTTAATGTTTTCCCATTAAATGATTGCTGAGGCTTTTCAGATCATGCTTATGTCGCAGAAACGCGGATGCTGACGTCAGTCTGTCGCTCCTGCTGAGTCTCTGGAGTCCATCCAGAACAGACAGAGGGGCTGACAGCATATCCATGCAGTGCCGGCACTTTTTGCTGGACTCAAAAGAGACGATGCTTCTCTTTTTCCTGCAGGATGCTCTTCTGTCTGCGTTGACGTGTGTTTGTGGGGTCATGTGGTCATGTGCAGACGTGGCGAGAGATTGCAGATAAAGATGCTACATAACCTTGTCATGATGGATCACCAGGTAGCCGCAGTGCTCTGTGTGGTGTGGATTTAAAGATCCACACGGCAGGAAGGACACTGTGTTATCTGTGTCATTAAAAATGTTTCTGTGGTTGCTATAGTGTGAACATTTTATTGGTTTACGTTCCTTCTGTATCAGTCGGTTGAAGCTTGTTGTACGGCATCTTGTTTTTACTAGTTTTGCGTAGTAAGTAGACACAATATTACACTAATTATCAGTCGGACTTTAAACTATCTAGAGGAAACTGTCTAGTCAGAGTCAGTGGTGACAGTGAAGAGATAGAGGCAAGTACAGAGAGAGTAGTAGAGGGGGTATAGAGGTCTCGGTGAGAGTTAGGATAGGAGATGATCTTTGTAGAGGAGGGTCTACAAGAGTTTCTAGAAGACAGACAGGGACGCTGCTGTTCTTGTGGTAGGTCATTCCACCATCTTGGAACAACACAAGAAAACAGTCTGGATTGTCTTAAGTGTGGTGAAGGAACTGCTAGACCACAATCCATTGATGACCGAAGTGACCGAGCTGTGACATAAACCTTTGGTAGAGGATTTAAGTAGATGGGAGTCGTAGCCTTAAGACCTTTGTAGGCTAGAATCAGGGAGTTGGATTTGAAGCTGGCAGCCAGGAGTACCCAGTGAAGCTCAATGATCAGGGGATAGACATGAGATTTTCTGGGCTGATTGAAGACCAGACACGCCGCCATGTTCTGGATCATCTGTAACGGTTTTACCGTCCAGGCTGGGTCACCAGTCAGGAGGGAGATAACCATAGACTGAACCAGGAGCTGGGGAGCATGTTGGGTTAGGTATGGACGTAACTTTCTTATATTTAGTGATGCGAAGAGACAAGATCGAGAAACGGAGGCAGCGTGATCATTAAAGGTCAGCTGGTCATCAATCATGACACCCAAGTTTCTTGCGAAGTATTTAATATTCATATCGAGGAACTGTCAGACAGAGCTGGGTGTCGTCAGCTTATCAGTGGTAAGAGAAACCATGTTTGATTGAATGGTCTGGCCCAGAGTATAGGTGAATATGGCAAAGAGAAGAGGTCCCAGTACCTTCTCTTGCCAGATGGAACAATAAGGTTCTCTTCCTCCCTTGGTCCTCACGAGTTTGGACTCCCGAGGTGAGCAGTTGTCAGCGCAAAAGCCTAAAATTTAATTGATAAGATTTGTTCACTCATGTATGACCCTTTAGTGTTAATTCTGATGTTGAAAGTAAAGTTGAAATAATACTAGCAAACCTTAAAGTGAGGGAAGAATGATTAGAGTTGCTCTTTTCTGCATGGAATACCCACAGCTCACCACTAACCAGCCAAATCTAAATGTTTCACTGATCCATAAATAACGGGCACTTAAACAAAATCGTGTTGAAATGTGCTGAGTGCAAGTATACAATAAAAAAACAGCTTTACTCGGTTCACCGTTCTCAAAAACCTTCACTTGCGATCTTTCCATCTGAACTTGTTCAAACACTAATTTGTGTGCATTTAAATGTATTAATTATACATTACAACCCTGTTGTTTGCATTTATGCTTTAATCCCTGAAACAGGATCTAGATGACGGCCAAGACATATCCAGCTAAAATAAATAAGAATATTAGTTATAAATATTGTTTTTATCAGAATGAAATTGACTTTTATATAAAACTTCAACATTTAATGGATGTTTGTACATTAAAAATTGTTTTATATTTTTTGTGTATTCATGACCCGTAAGCATCATATTACCAGAACTAAAGGATTAAAAGCTTTACTCTACGTGAAATTAATCTACAAGTGTTTCACCTCGTAAACTGAATTTCTTAACAAATGAGCTATAACATTTGAATTTAATGGCTAACCCTATCCGTAACTATATGACTGTATCGGCTCATGCAGGTGCGTCATGTTTATCCTATTTTTATGCATGTTTGAAATGTTTCTCTTGCAACATAACAGAAACAAACTGATTTGGTTAAATGAAAATATTCAGATATTTTTCACACTGTCTGGGATAAACATTACGGGCTTATTCATCTTAGACGTTCTGAGATTTTTGTTTAAATGCTCGTGCACACAAAGCAGCGACATCACCATACATGGAGTCTTACATAACCGCCGTGTACACACGGTGAGAAACGGGAACAAAGCAGACAGAATCCAGGGAGAGATGGAGAGAAGCCATAACTTGTGCTATCTCTGTGTGTTTCTCTGTGATGGATTGTTAAACAATGGGAGGGGATTGATTGTGCACCAACATCAGACGTGTGTGTGTGAGTGTGTATGTTCATGTAGGCATGCACATGTAAAGGTGACATTGGTTAGTATTTGAGGATAAGGTGCTTTTCCTGTTTCCTTCTTTTACCTCGCCGTCTCCAACCTTCCACTTCCTGTTCTCAAGGTTAAATGTGTCCGCATGTCGGTTTTTCTGTGTCCTTCTGTCATTTATTTCTACTCCATTCATCCTTCCTTTCTTTCCTCGTTGTTTTAAGTAGTTTCTTCTTATAACATCAAATCAGACTCGTTCAGCTTTTAAACACAAGATGAGTTTAAATATATATACATACATTTTGTGTGGCGGGGCTTTCTATGGAGCCAGGGTAAGAAAAAGTGGTGGAAATCTGTGTGCATTGTTTATTAAACAGTGCTCTCAGTTTTAGAATCAATGCTTCTCAGATTGAGGACTCTGATTCAGTCCCTCCTAGGAAACACGGTGGATTTGGAGACCGTCAATATATTTCCCAACCCAACACTCTTTAGAAACAAGAATAAATACCTTTCTTTTTATGGCACACAATGACAAAACAACACTGTGGAATTATTCTACATGATGACACCGATGATGCACAGTAGTTTTTATCCAAGTTTAGCCTAGCATGTGTTTTATAATTGATTCGTACTGTAAAATCTAAGCATATTTCTTCAATAGCTCCCAGGTCATGTGACCCTCTTAATAAAAATCCATGCTAAATTGTTGTTGTAGACAGATCAGATACACTTTTTATCCAATTTTAACCCCTTTTTATCTGTTTTTATTATCTTAAAAATATAAAAATTTTCTTCAATAGCCCCAGGTCATGTGACCCTCTCACCCTAAATCAGTCTTAGTCTTTAAATCATTCTTCTAGGTGGCACAGATGAGGCATGTTTCTTTTTCAGTGCAGACCTTTCAGGACCTTCCACCACCTTCTTTTTTTAACCCTGGCACTAGCGGGGCTCCGTACGTTTCAGTCACGAAAGAAGATAGTAATGAACAGATGTGATTTTAAGAAAAATGTCCTCCGCCTGTTGTCTTACCATGTTTCTAATAAACAGTGTTAACATTTAAAACTACTTATCCTACAGACGCCTTTCTTGTACTTGTAAAATGAAGACACTTTTGGTCACTAGCTCTCCATTTTTAACCCTGCTCTATGTCACCGTTCTAAGCTTTACAGCTGTATTGTTCTATTTAACCATTCTGCCTCCTAACTTATGAATAAAACATCAATCAGATGTTAATTGTTAAATTGTGGGTTGGAGGTATTGTGCTTCCATAGCGTAAAGAACACACTTCCTTCTCAACAGCCAAACCTCTAACTAAGCGAGAAAGGGAAAAAACTGTGTTTACTCGTGGCTCTCCACCAACGCTGCCACTAGAGACAATTTCCAGCACATGATATAGTGAATAAACTCTCATTCCAATTGATCATGGTTATCAAAGATTGCAGCACATTTGGTTTATTAGTCAAACAAGTTTAAAAAGCAGCAGAAAGCATCAAGTCCTTGACTTGCACCATTCACTCCTTCTAAGGCAAGTCCTGGTGTGAACGCTCCTTCCAGCTCTACATGCTCTGTAGAGTGAATAGGTTCGATATTATGGGATATTGTCCATCATCAGTTTAATAGGAGAGGAAAGCAAGTTTCTAATAGGCTCTCGCGTAGCCGTCCCCGTTATCAGCAGCACAACTTCAGATTTCTCTGCTCGATCTTTGGTGACCATTTCAGCTACGTCAGAAACAAAGGCAGAGATTTAGTGAAGCAAACACTTTAGGAGGGTGGCAGGAACCCTGCCTTCCTCACTAAACAACTACAAATGTGCAGACTGCTTTACGGCATAAGTCACTTCCCCCGTTTCTTATCTCCAACATCCTCATCTGACATTGTTTCACCACAATTTGATTCAGACACTGGATACAGAAATGTACTTCAATCCAGCTGATCAGGATTTTTCCACGCTAGGCGCTGGTGCTCATGGGAAATGGAGTCTTCCTTCAGGCAACTTCTTTACTGCTGCTTTAAACCGACAAAGATACACATTCTCTGGTGTGCACACCAAAGCATTAGATTTAAACACGACCAATCAAATGACCCGCAAAGTTTAGTCCAATAGGTTTTAGACCTGAGTTACATATAATATTATATTACTTATCAAGAAAATTTCAGGACATAACCAGCTATAGCAGGTAAATTGTTTTGTTATTCAGTCTGTAGAAATGAAGTTAGTTTGGTTAAATGTAAAAAACTGAGATTAGATTAAAAATGTACTCAGACTGAGGATGAGGAACATCACGCACAACTAAACACCTGTGTTTAACCTGGCACATTCATTTCTCTATAGAGAAATTAACATTTCTGAAATCTACTGAAATCCCATTAAACTCACAGGAGATCTCAATCTGCCATCTTGTAAATCAAATATTTGTTAAAGGCACAGTAGCCACTCTAAAAAGAACAGACAGCTATTGGACAAATATGTGTCTTTGTGTATATGAAACAAATATTCGACAGATTATAAAGAAGTAGTTGACTGTAGATTATCTTCAGCCTATAAAAGCAGTTGCTTAAATAGCCTTTGAATTCAAATCTTACTTTGATTCTTCGGCCACTTTTTTAGGTAAACCTGGTTGGATCCCCTCTTGCCTTCAGAACCGCCTTAATCCTTGATGGCGTTGCTTCAACAAGGAAACATTCCTCAGAGAGTTTGGTCCATATTGACATGACAGCATCATGAAGTTGCTGCAGATTTTTCAGCTGCACATCCATGATGCCAAACATCCTCAAGATTTTCTAATGGACTGAGATCTGATGACTGTGGAGGCCGTTTGAGTTCAGTGAACTCATTGAGGGATTGCTGTAAAGTCAACGACAACACAAGACATTGTTTCTGTCTGCTGGAGGTTTCTTCGTGTTAAAGGGGAGTTTTTCCTCTCCACTGTCGCTACATGCATGCTCAGTATGAGGGATTGCTGTAAAGTCAACGACAACACAAGCCATTGTTTCTGCCTGCTGATTCCAGAGGAGTGAATGCTGCAAGTCAATGACTCCATGAATCTGCTTGGGTCCCTTAGACTGGAAACTTTTTAAATTGATTTGTTTATGATGTACCTTTGATTTTAATGGATTTTCTTGTAAAGTGCCTTAACACGACATCAGTTGTAAATTCGCGCTAAAGAAATAAACTGATTCTTGAACTGATTGTCATGTTCTAGAAAAGAAATGTAAATAGGAAGCACGTCCAACCTCGGAGATTTGTCCTTTACGTCCCGCTAACACAAAAGCAACTTATTTTGTGATTAACTGAGATACAGTCTTAAGGAATGATGTACAATCATGGCTATTTTTTATTTAAAAGAAAAAACTCCTTTTTACACTTTTAAGAAGCTATTTTAAGAGCTTAACCTTAAAATAACAGGTTAATAACAGGAGGTACTTATTGACCTCAACAGTAATTTAAGTTGGACTATCAGACGGTTTCTCTGATTACCTGAAGCCTCTGCAAGGTTTCAATTTCCTACCAAATCAGAAACATATTTAGGCCCAAGACCATCCAGTACTTAATAAATATGTACTCTGAAGGCTATATTTTGTATGCCATGCCTGATTTTGTTGTTTTTTACAGTATTCTAATCTAGCAGCCCTCCATCTCTAACCCACAGACGCTCCCCTGCCTGGTTTAGCTGTGTCACTTCTTCAGAGCAACAATCTTTGATAATGCCACACCTGAGCTGCAAAGAGTTCAGTGCTGCAGAAGCCCGAGAATCACTCATTCATGTCAGTCAGGTGTGCAGCAGCGGGGAGAGACACCTAAACCATGCAGGACAAAAAGGACGACGAGTATTTGGGACATCTGCACTGACCTAATGAAAACAAAAGCGTGCATCAATTTTGCATCGTTTTTCAAGAATAAATCCTTTATTCTTCTAATGTTTTTAAAGTGATACAAGGAGGATTTACTGACAGAGTTTAGTGTTGTTAAAGTTAACATCTATGACCAGGACCCCCTTATCACCATAGAGTTGTAGTTGAAGATGCCATCATAGCTGCTTCAACAATCCTACAGTCACCTGGACAAAGCAGCTCTGTGAGGATCATGTTCTTTGATTTCTCCATTTAACACAATTCAGCCTGATCTGCTTTGTGGGAAACTCCAGAAGACTCAGGTGGAGACATCAGCAATCACCTTGATCAATTACTACCTGACCAACAGACTGAAGGACTGTGTGTCCAACCAGGTGATAAGCAGCACAGGAGCACCACAGGGGACTGTACTCTCACCATTCCTTTTCACTTTGAACACTTCAGACTTCCAGTACAAGTCAGACTCCTGTCATCTACAGAAATACTCAGATTTGATCAGAGATGGAGAAGATGCTGAGTACAGAGAGCTGGTGAGGGAACCATCATCTCATCTTAAATGTGAACACAACAAAAGAGATGATTGTAGATTTCAGGACAAACAGCGTCAGATCAACCCCTGTTTCCATCATGGGAGAAGAAGTAGAGATGGTTGAGGAATACAAACACCTCAGTGTTTATCTGGACAACAGACAGGACTGGAGACGCAAGAGTCAAGCGTCTACAAGAAGGGACAGAGCCGACTTTACTTCCTGAGGAAGCTAAAATGCTTTAAGGTTTGCAGCAAGATGTTCCAGATCTTCTGTGGTTGAGAGTGTCATGTCCTCTGCCATCATCTGCAAACATCAAACAATGGCTTAGTTTTTATTAATTGTGACATTTATAG
>JAVLVB010000259.1:1000994-1016923 GCA_032876305.1 Orestias chungarensis
GTCACACACACGGACTCCTCACAGCCGGAAACCAAGCAAAGTTGTAATGGTGAAACTTTTCCTCTGCAGGCTTTCGATGAGGCGATCGCCGAGCTTGACACCTTGAACGAGGACTCGTACAAAGACAGCACGCTGATCATGCAGCTACTAAGGGACAACCTTACTGTACGTATGCGACTGGAAACGTCATCTTAGTGAGCGTCCTGACACAGAAATGTAATAACTGAAGGGAGTTTATGCATTTGTCCTACAAATGACTGATGAGAAACAATATTATGGTCAACAGTTCCAGGACTGAATAACCATGTATGTAATGTTAATATATGATAATAATACTGATGCAATTACTCCATTTTTAAAGCAAAATAATATTCAAAATAAACAATACATTTTAATTGTTTTTGTTTATGGTGCGAATAATCGGCTCATTGATCATCGTCCCAGCACTGAACAGACTTGATCTTCCAGATCGCTGCATGTGTGCTAGAGAAGCACAAAGATAATTTCTGTTTAACGATTTATTGGTGCCGATAAATAACAAAAGTGTCGTCTGACCTGTGCCAAGTATCAGCTGCAGTTTAATTGTGTGGGTGTTTTCATTAAAGTGATGGATTGATCTGATATGTCAGGTGAGACGTTGATCAGCTTCATCTTTACTGGTGCAGTTTAGATTGATTATGAACGATCGTCGTGTTTCTGTTTCCTCGCGTCTGCATTTGCGATCAAACTCATTCATACTAGTGTCAGATCTAATTTTTAACTTAAGCCTCCAGATTAAGTATTACAAACATTATAGCATTAAACTTTGGTAGCATGTGGACATAAATCAGGTAACGTACAAAACTGCAGATCCCACAATGCACCGCTGCAGCTGCAGTGTCAGTCGCACCTCCTCCATTTTTAGCTCAAAACCAAAGAAAACTGAATGATTTGATTCATTAAAGCAGAAATTTTATTCATTTTTCCAGGTTTGTTATGCAGTTTGTTCATATTTTTGAATTTGTATTTTTGTTGAGAGCAAAATCTTTTTGTATGTTTTACAAATTTATGTAAATATATTTTAACTTGTATAATTGAGGTTGGATTTTTTTAAATTATCCGTTTATTTAAGGTTTAAGTTGATTTAAACCTTAAATAAAGGTTTAAATCCCCCCCCGTGTTTAAAAAGGCCTCCGAAGAGGCGACTAACCCAAACGTCCTGGTGTGTTTGCAGCTGTGGACATCAGAAAACCAGGGAGAAGAGGGCGAGACCGGCGACGCAGACAACTAGAGCGCACTTCACTGTTGACCCCCATTTCTCCTCCTCCTCATTCTTCTTCTCCTCTTTCTTCTTCTCCTCTTTCTTCTTCTCTTCTTCCTCTTCGTACACATGAACCTTGTCCTGCTTCTCCGAGCCCGGCCGCCTGACTTCCCTTCTGTATAACCAGCAGCATGAATAGCTCCCGACCCTCAAGGATATTAACGAGCGAGGGGGGTGGGCACGGCGTCATCGCCCTCCCCCACCTGTTTCTGCCCCCCCCTCCAGCCAGCCGTTAAATCCTCTGGCTGCTTTAGTCTTATCAGAGATTTTTATTGTAAACCACAAACTAGACGAGACCTCCAGAGCCCCCCCCCCCCCTGTTTAATCCTCCTCCTCCCTCCTAACCTCTCAGCCCCCCCGTTTCTCTAGTCCTCCTCCTCCTGTTTGGCTTTTCTTAGTGTCCTGGTAAACTTGGCTGGTTTTATTCCACTTTAAACAAATCAAGGTTATTAAACTGTCCGTTCATTTTCAACAAACTCTGAGGTTCAGTTTTTGCTCCTGATGGTCCCGAGCTGGTGGGCGGGGGTCTGAGCAGCTGGGGGTCTATACAGAAGGGTCCTCCCTACAAGGCTGTATTGTGACACTGATCGGGTTGATTTAGTTTTTTTGTGCCGGGTTTTCAAACTCTGGCTCGTTTCTTTATTGCCAACAAGATCTGACGACATTTCACAATAAAACGGTAAATTGTTCAGCAAAAGTGGAAACATTCCATGTTTATTTCCAGCGAACGTGACCTGCTTGACCTCTGACCTCTTTGCTTTTGCCCGTCTCAGTTTGTTTTTGAAGACTGTATCAGGACTGTGGAGCCTGACTGTAAATCTTTGGTTCTTTGATTGTTTTTGGATGTTTGTTACCACCTGCCTGCAGCCGTTAGGTCAGCTGCTGCGTCTGTCCGCTCCTGCCTCTCCAGACCACGTTAGTCTCGTGTTACGATGCCGTTTCACATCTTAAACTGTCTTTTTTCTGGGCGTTTCTGTTTCGGTCGAGTCCTAAAACGCGTCGATTATCGGAGAGACGGCCTCGGCTGGTACGTACCTTCAGGAGCCAAATCACAGCCGATCAACCAATCGAGGAAATGAGAACCTGTAGTTTGGATTATGGTTTTAGAAAATGTGCAGATCAGCCGAGGTTTGCCTCCAAACAAAGTAAAGATTTGATGTTCTACATGTCTCCTTAGATGGTGTTTCTACTCAGTGTCACAATAACCTTGTTTAAAGCACCAGGACATTCCACACTAGCTGTAGGTGTTTCTTCTTTTCTCCTGAGGGACAAATGTTTTCATGCACTGACATTTAAAAACTAGAAAAGACAAAAAAAATTCATCCTCCCTGCTGCTTTTTTTCCTCTTTAGCTGAACAACAAAAAAAACGACGGTTATTGTCGGCTTTCTAAGGACAAACGTGATCCCCTGCAGTCGTGAATGTGGCACCGAGCCTGTCTGTATATCTGGTATCTGAAATCATTTGTTTTTACTGACCAGTATTCTGCTTAAAATAAAACAAAAATCCAACCCAAAAACAACAGCTAAGGTGCTTCTGTGACGCTTTTCTCTCGTTCTTGTGAAACTTTAGTTTAAATAGGGGGGGGGGCGATCTGGAGTACCTTTTGCTTACCTTGACGTTAAACTAGATTTGTTTGTCTTTAAAAAAACTGAAAAGAAATAAAAAATCCAGCTTTCATGTTTCAAACGGGATAAACTGTAAAAGACGATTTAAAGTGAAATAAAGTTTTATCAGTTCAGAATCCGCCCCCGCTCTGTTTGTCCTCACCTGTTTCTCACGTCGAGTCTGAAGTTAAAGACGGCTGTGGGACAGAAATGCAAACATCCAACAGCGTTATCAGCTTCCAGGGTTACTTCAAATGTCATAATTTGGCTTTCAAAACAAGAGAAACCAGATTACGGCTCCAGAAACGCTCGTCAGTAAAGCAGCTCTGAGCTTTCTCAGTTTGCAGCCACAATAAAGATCAATTAGACCCTCAGGAACGGCAGAGATGTGATTTTAAAGAGGCACCCACATCCTCTTCAACACAAGTGGAGGTGTGCTAGGTTACAGAGGGGTAAACATGAATGAGATTAAATCTGATCATTTCCAGCCGGTTTCAGAGGTTTGAGCTGCTGGAGGAAGAAGGATCAGTGAAAATGTGTCTGAACGTCTCCCTGCATGGCAGGAGAGACGTTTAAACAGCAGTTAATCAGCTAAATGTGTTTCTGAATTTGCATTTCGACTTAGAAACCAACTAAATTTCCACTTTCTCTGTAGTGACTGAAGTTTGATGGGATAAATCATTTTTTTCTCTAATAAACGACGTTTTAAAAGTCTCTCTGCTGCTAAACTAAGTTAAAATCTGTGGTGAACTCTGCAGGTACTTCCTGGAACAACCAGTGTTTTATATGAACTCGTTAAAGTTTAAATATCAAACCAATATTTACAGCAGCTTTAGTTTCCTTCAGGAATGAGACAGTCTTCATTTTCTGTCCCTGCACCGACGACCTTCCATCTCACCAAAGTCCATCATCCTCAACCTCTTTGCTCCTTTCATCTCTTAAAGGGGATTTCAGTTTTCCTCCTTTTTTAAAACCAATCAAAAATACTTAATTAAGCACAAAGGAAATTAAATGTAACTCATGTGACTGAGGAGTTGTAGATGGAGACGGCTCCATCTGTAGCAGTCTGTTTTCCAGCTAAGCTGATGAAGCCTCTGACTGAAGAGACTCTGGTTTCCAGATGTTCAGGGTTGTCTATGATTTCCCAGCCTTGTTGATCAGGTTGTTGAGCCTTTTTGGGTCCCTGGTTCTGATGCTGCTGCCCCAACACATGTGGGATTGTTGAAGCAGCTATGATGGCATCTTCAACTACATCTCCATGGCGATAAGTGGTTCCTGGTATGTCCTGGTTTGCTTACACTGAAGGACCGATTCTGGTTTTACTTTTTTCTGAGAGATTTGTGATTAGTTTATGACGTCTGAGTACTTTGTGTAGAGAGACTCACTTTGAGGCGAGTGGACCAGAACTTTAATTGATGTGAGGCGGCCAATTAACTCCTGATTACATTTTTGATGTAGTTTTATTTCCCTTCACCAGAGGAACTAGAAAGTGTTGAATGTTGCTCCAAAATGCAACAGAGCATGTGTGAAAACATCCCGACAAGCGTAAATCTACTGGGGCTTCATCACTGCTATCATGGGCTTTTGTGCACGTGCTATAAAACTAAAGCGCTCGAGTTTACTTTCACTTTCCAGCTTAAAAGGTGAAAAAGTGAGACGATGAGGTGAGATGTGAGGAAGCAGCAACGACTCGCCAACTCGGTACAAACAGAACTGATGAATCAACATTAAATCATGGAAAGAGGAAAAGTTACAGCCGTTAAAAATCCTGCTGCTCTCAGACTCGACACAGAAAACGGTTTCTCCTGTAAAACTAAATATTTAGAGGGACGAGCTTCAGAAATCCTGCAAGAAACACAAGGAGACGGATCCTGATTGTTTAGGATTTAACAGTGACGACAAAAATCTGTGTAACACTGAACAACTTTCAGTTTGGGTTGATTTTGGCAGAAGGGTTTTATTCTGAAGGAAGACTCCATTTCCCATGAGCACCAGGGCCTAGCATGGTAAAATCCAGTGTCTGAATGATGAATAGAGATGAGGTGATGAATCTAATTGTGGTGAAACAATGTCAGATGATGATGGAGAAAAGAAACAGAGGAAGTGACGTATGCAGTAAAGCAGTCAGCACATTTGTAGTTGTTTAGTGGGGAAGGCAGGGTTCCTGCCACCCTCCTCAAAGATGCTTAGTGCCGGTTAAAGCGATACGAACCCCCCCGGGTCATGACAGAGCTGTAATTCGACGTGTGATCACTAAAGTTATATTTGATGAAGGGTTAGAAGTTACTTTGGTGATGATTTAAGTAGCAGAAAAAAACATCTTCATGTTCAACAGTTTGATCCTTCAGCCAGAATCTGAGACTGTGGAGGTTTGACAGATGTAGAGGAAATTAACTTCAGCTTAACGGCCAAATTGAAGTCTGTTCTGTTTAAATCAAACGAGCATCTGGTTCTATTTATTCTAGATCTAAGTTTTAACTTTGTGCATTTACAGAAACACTGAAGGAAACATGAATCTAGAGTTTGAAGGTTTTGCTTTTATTTTGCAAACATGAATCCAGAAGCAGCAGATGAGCGACGGAGGCACTTCAGGCGAGACATTTTCAAATGTTCCACAACTGCTGTTAAACACACGGAGGGAAACTAACAGGACAGAAACGATCCCACAAGCAAATATACTGAATATGGTCAAAATTAGAACAAGCTAATCCTGATTTATCAAACCTAAAAACCTAAATTAGCTCCAGGAAATTCAGACACAAAAACCTCAGAGCAAAGACAACGGGTCTGTTTTACCGGCTGCTCCTAAACCTAAAACCTCATTAATCTTTCGTTATATTTTAGGACCTTCTGAGGCTAATCGGCTTTTGCTTCAACATAAATGTGGTCGACTCTGATGTGACTCGTTAGTGAAGAACATGTCTGTGTTTGAAAGCTACTCATCATGTAATCAGAGCAGCAGGTGATGAAATCTAGACGTCACCTGAATCCTCTACAGAACATGAACGAATGCTAACATGTAATGAGCTGATTCAGCTGCGTAGGAGCAGAACTGTGAGGGAAAGTTACTCCCTGCTACTTTTCTATTAGCAGCATCTCGCCTGTTTAACAGGGTTCTAATCTTTGTCTACATTTATATTCTGAACCTCTTTTGTTTCCACTCAAATCTATAAAAACTCATTTCTGTTATGTTAAATCAGCTTGTTGGGATTAGCAGTGAATAACCTGGATTAGTGTGTAGATTAAATCCTGCAGTGTTTGATATCTACATCCTCTCTGAGCTGAGCGGTTAGAAATGATAAAACAGGACGTGAGGAGAATGGCGGGTCTTTAGAAACGGGTCACTGCTGCGTTCAGACACGGCGCCTGGTTCACTTCTTCTTCTTCTTCTTCTTCTGCACCTCCTGCAGCAGCTTCACAGCGGCCGTGTTGTTTGGTTCCACCTTCAGGAGACTGTTCAGATCCTCCACACAGGCCTTGATGTCCTGCAGACATTTTAGGGACAGATGGGATGGAGGACAAAAGACGTCCAGCTGGACTCATTTCTGGACAGAGGAAACTGAAACCACATCCAATAAAGGCTCCTTCCTGTTAAAGGGGAGGTTTTCCTCTCCACTGTCGCCACATGCATGTTCATGTCCTTAGATTGGAACGGATTTAGGACGTTCTTATGATTTTAATTGAAATTGATGTAACTTTTAAAGCAAACGTCAAACGTCGTCTGCATTAATTAAACCTTTAGAGGTTTATGTTTAATAAACCAATTTGTTGGACCCTTTTCATTATGCAGCACGAACAATTTAACAGGGAAACACCGTAAATGCACGCATGAAACTTCGGATTGGAACCCTCACCTTGAGCTCCCTGTGAGCCTGCGCCCTCCTGTAGAGAGCCTTCACGTTGCCGCCGTCCATCCTGAGCGCCTCGCCGCAGTCTCTGACGGCGTCCCTGTACTGCTTCACCGACAGGTAGCACAGCGCCCTGATCACAAAGACAGCCGACTGAAACATCCTGGGATTGACCTTTGACCTCTAAAGCCCGATGGCTTCTGATCGGACCGTGTGAACAGCATCAGCGCTCTCACCGGTTGGTGAAGGTCGTGACCTCGCCGGGGTTGAGTTTCAGGCTCTGGGTGTATTTGTCGATGGCCGCCTGATGTTCTCCCTTCTTCACCAGAACGTTTCCCTCGTCCTTCAGACTCTGAGCCGTCTCTACGTCACTTAGAGCTGAAAGAGAAACAAAAGTCAACAGACAGGAAACGGTCCGTGACTGCAGACGGCTGTAGAGACGCACCAGGTTTGATGCCGTTCTGCTGAGGGACGGGGTTTGGTTTGGGCGCGTTGGCGGCGGCGTGCTGGGCCAGCTTCTCCCGCACGGACAGCGGGACGGTGGGGATGGGCGGGAGTTTGTCCCTCCATGATGGACCGTCGGCCTCTGTGAGCGCTTTAGTCATTCTGAGAGAGAGCAGCCGGCAGTCAGTGATGGCGCCCATCGATCGGAGCATCTGCAGTTCTTCTAAAAGTCGTTTCTGCCTGACGTGAAACTCTGGCTGCTACCAACCTGTTGGTGCCGTCGTGAGCTGCTGCTATGTTGCAGTCGATCTGCAGGGCGGTCTTATAGTCGACGTAAGCGTGCTTGTAGCGCTCCAGGGCCTCGTAGGCAGCCGCACGGCGAAGCACGGACTTCACATAGAACGGGAACAACTCCAGAGACCTGAGAGGTGACATGAAAACAGCTAAAAGCGCTGAAATTATGCCTCAGCTGAGGATGCCGCGCTGCTGAGAAGATTTCTGCTCCTAACTTTTTCTGGTGTGTACCAACAACGACGACGAGGCTGTTATTCCTCTGAAATATAAAACTCTTTCCACTACTTACGTGTCGCAGTCCTTCACACATTCTGCACAGTTGCCGTCCTTCAGGTAGCTGGCAGCGCGGTTCGAGTACAGGATGGCCAAATCTTCAGGGTTCTTCTTACCTTGAGACAAAAGTGCAACAGCTTAGAAACGCTTGGAGAGAAGAGACAGATCGCTGCTCGACCCTGATGGACGTCGTCACTACAACTCCACATCAATGTGGTTCTCTAGGCTGCATCAAATTATTACCACCTCTACAGTCGGCCTGCGTGTTTAATCCACTGGAAGTCAATTCATCAGATTTAGAAGTCCAGACGAGAGCCCAGCGATCTGTCGTCTTAAACTGAAAATCCTGATCTTAGGTGTAGGAAGGCTCTGCTACCAATCAGAAAGCTGCACCAGGTCACATGATGTTCCCTCCAGCGTGTAGCTCGTCATTCAGGTCTACAGATATGAATGAATCTGAGCCAGTCATTATTGTGTCACTACCCTACATAGATGTTGTGATACATCCATCCAACACGAGAGGCGTGCACGTAGAGCGCACGGCGTTACAGGAAGTAGATGCATCCATACTTCCTTCTTTTTTTTTGATACACATCCCGGGCAGATGAGAGATGTGTTTTAGTACGTACGAGTACTCTACGTTAGCTAAAAGGGGCGGCACTGAGATATAATTAGAAAATGAGTAAACAATTATAGAAAGACAGATAAAACCTATTTTATTGGCTTTTGTTGGATCAAAATGGCCTCAGCCGTCCTCTAAAGATTAAGTTTGAGTAATTTAGAGGCATAAATAAAACAACGGAGTGGATTATGTGTGTTAATCCTGCTGCCGGGTTCCCAGATCCTTAATACTTACTGGACTTCTCTAGTTCTGTGATGGCGTGGCTGTAAAGTCCGGCGGCGTCTCCATACTGGCCCGTCTTGAAGCACTCGTTGCCCGCGAGCTTCAGTTCTGACCAGGACTTGGGTTTCTGTTTCTGAGGCATGGCTGGACTACAAAACTGTCACAGAAATCAGGAGAACAACACATTTAAAGACCTTCTGGACAAAATCAGCTATTTTTATTAGATCCTAGTGTGACTGGACACAATGTCTGAACTTAGGACTGAACTGGGGCATAAAATGTTATTTTCATCTAAATAAGGGCTTTAAGAACAGAACTGGAAGTTTAACTTGCTGGGAATCATCCAAACTGAGGAAAGAGCAAAATAAAGCGAATATTCTTAAGATTTAAACATTTAGTGTAAGTCAGACATTAGAGAAACTACTGTTAGCTAGTAATAGTTAGTTACACATGTTAACTTCCATTAAAACCTTTACTTTTAACTCGAAACACAAATAATAATGAGAATCAAACCGCTTAGCGTGGTTTCACTACAGAAAAACACTATTTGACTGAATGTTAGATGAAGCTAGCGAGCTAGCTAGCGAGCGAGCTAGCTAGCGAACAAGCTCGTTAGCTAGCTAACAAGCTAGCTAACGAGCTAGCTCGGGCTAATGTTGGCATGTCTCACCGGCTGTTTGCTCTGCGGTTCCCGGCACCGACACTCGCATCACCCTGAGCCTCAATGTCGTCCTGCCGGCGGCGAAACGCGAGGCTGGCGCGGAGAACAAGATGCCGGTCGGCTCTAGTGGGTTCTTCGGCTCGGTAGGAGGGAGAGGAGGGGGAGCTGCTGCCGCTGCTGCGGGCTAACGTCTCAGTTTCACTTCGGGCCAACGATGCGTTCAGGGATCACGTCCAGCGTAGTAAACCTGACACGCTGGGGAGTGGAAGGTCGTCTGGCGCCCTCTAGGGGCTGAAAACTGCTTTCATGTCCCACCTGCCTCACTAGAAATGCTCTAGTTATACACATTTTGATTATATTCACCCTGTTCTGCTGCCACCAGGACTTGATCCAGGATAGGCCAAAGAAAACGGATGGATTATTACCTAAATTTTAAAAATGTGATTCTAATCTATTTATTTCTAAGTCTTTTATAGGTCCATTATAAGTGATCATGATAGATATTCAGTCACATAAATGTTGCTCAGAGTTCTACAGACATCTACTTTATTTTTCATACACGCGTTTTTAATTTACCGCAGTTTGTTAAAGCACTTGAAGGCATCATCGGACAGACAGTTTCTATTTCAGGGAACCTGTTTCTGGCTGCGGGGAGCAAATCCCGCCTGACGAGCAGATCTCGCGTTAACTTGATATTAACTGCCCTGATATTAAATATTGCATCTACAATATTTCCACCTGGGTAGCTGGCTCAGAATTACATTAAATTTATCTTTTGCATTTCACTAACAAATGCAAAATAATGCAGAAGCCCATAAAACATTTAATAAGGACACAAATAATCAATAATGGTGAATGAACACTGAACAATAAAATTAGCAGATTCCATTTTGACCTGATTATAATTATGAAACAAAATCATATACATCCTTTGTAGTTTCAGTGTTTTGCTTTTATTTAATAAAACAAAAGTTAATGCCCTAATTAAACCTTTTTGAAGCTAAAATGAACAACAATAATTAAGCAGAAATACAATCAACTTCCAAGGAAATAGCTGCAGTTCCTGGATAGCAAAAAAAAACAAAACGTCTTTTATTTTCTGTCATTAACACTCAAAGTAAAACAAAAACCACTTTCCAGTATATTATTTCATTGCAAAGCTTTGAAAACCATGAAACATGTTCTATGTTGGCGTCAACCGCGTTTCTTTGAGGAGGAGACGACGTGAGAAAGTCAAGGTTTAATGTCCACAGTGCAGCTGGCCTTGATGTCTCGGAAAGAGGAACAGTTGAAGTTGACCAGGAGCGTCCGTTTCCCACTCTTGTAGGGAGCGAGGACGATTCTCATACGGACTCTGTGGTTTGGCAGCAGATTCGGAAGCCTGCAAGTTGCACAGAAGCGATTATAAATAGTTTTACCAAACATTTCATCATTACTGGAACTCCAGCAGAATTTCTGCCTGTAATGAAGCTCATTTTTATATAGCACCTAATAATTAATACATATAAAAACAAACAACTGTCTCACATATGAATTAGCTGTAAAAACCATTATGAACACTTGTTTTATACTCACTTCGTTGTTTCCTCCATGATCACCAGACCACTGCCAGAAAAACTCAGAGAGCAGTTTCGTAGTGTGTCATTGATAGGATTCATGAAAACCACTTCAGCAGTCATGCTTTGGTTCACCTTCGTTTCCCCGGATACCTGAATCCCAAACATGTTACTTTAACACAACAACAAAAACTCATTTTAAGAAAATCGTGTTTGTTCTTTAACACCAGAAAATCACTTTATAAGAAACTTTAAGGGACATTTCTGGTTTGTCCAGACATGAGTGTGTAGACTGTATTTTTATCAAATATATCAGGGCTGGAAAAAAGACAAAAACTGCAACTGAACGAGTTTTAGCTGAAGCAACTCTCAGTGTTTGTGTTCTAGCGACTTTCGTTCCACTTTTCTTTCCTGTCTTATTGCAGTTTATTGAAATCCACCAACAAAAGAGGCCGAACAAAAACAAAGAGCAGAAACGAGAGGTATCATCTCTATGTGCACAAGATTCTGAATAATACAACACATTTTATTTCTCTAAACCTTACATTGAGATGAGGAGAAATAAACCTCATAATCAGTTTGTCTGGACTTTGACTGCACGAGTGCATTTATGTGTTATTAATAATAGACCCGTTTGGACACATTTGACTCTAAAACTCTTGAACAGAGACGTTCCTGGTCGACTCGATGACGTATCCACATCCTTCAGTTCATATGAGGCGTGTTCGCATCTCCCATAACTCTGGGTTTAATAGTGCAGCATATGTGTTAGCAAGGTTATTTGATTCATTCAGACGTTCAAAGGTGTAAATTCGTAATCTCTGCAGAAATGATCCGATATTTGTTCTAACTCCAGCCTGTAGAGTCTAACTCTGAGCTTTTGGGACATTTGTGAGTTGTTTGGAGATGCAGAAGAACCGGCGGTTGCCTAACATCATTGCTAATGTGTCTCTTTCTTCAGATTATCTTAGAGACTTCAGACAAAGATGAGGAAGACATGAGGTTAAGAAGTTCCACAGACAATCGTCGTACTTACAGTGACAGAGATTGGTGGGTTTGTGAGCACAATCCTGTCTGTGGCCAGGTAAACGTTGTTCTCATTCTGTACGTCAGTGATAACTGCTGACACGCTCATGCTGCGCGTGAGTATCATGTGTTCATGGTAGGTTGAGAATGGGACCCTAATAGGGACGATCAGCTCTAAATCGAAACACGAAAAACGAGGCATAAGTGAGTTGATGGTTTTCAGGATTCAGCTTTAAAGGAATACAAAATAAAGAACAATGACCTTTCCCTTGAGTTTTGTGCTCCTTGACCTCGGTCTGGATTTTCCCAGTGGGTTCTCCGGTGTACTTAATGGCCTGGACGGTGATGTTGATGGAAAACGCCTTATTGATGCTGGTCTCACTGCTCAGAATCAGCCTCAGGTTCACATCCTTACCGTTCTCTGGCGTGGACGCCTGACAAGAGGATCAGAGAAGCAGATCAATTCAGTGATTAAAAATAAAATCCTTCAGTTTTTCTTTTGGTTCATTGATTTTGTTTTATACAGGATTCCTAAACAATGTTTCACTATCAACAGACCAACGTCTAAATCATGTGCAGGCAACATGTGTGCATGTTTGGATGTTCAGTGAGCAGCTCTCCTCAGAGACGACCAACAAAAAAAAGATGTCAGGCGTCCAGATTTGATCAAACAACACTGTCAATGCAGCAGTTTTTATCTTATTTTGAAATGATTGAAACAGGAAGTAGCACCAGTAGCTGGGATGTTACCTCTAGTTTGTTACCACCCTCCATTGGTTGAGAAGTGGTCAGTATTTTAAGTATTATTTTATATTTACCAGCTACAATAACTAATGTTGGAGTCTGGCATCCAATCAACGGCAGAAACAAATTCAAAGAAAACTGAAAGATTTGATTTGTTAAAGTGGAATTTTTATTCATATTTCCAGGTTTTGTTTTGCAGGATGTTCATATTTTGAATTTGTGTAATTATGACAGGATTTATTTTTATTGAGAGAAAAATATTTTGGGATATTTTAGTAAGTTTATTTTATTTTTATATTTATAATATAATATGACATATAAGTAAAGTCGTTTATTTAAGGTTTAAATTGATTTATTCCAGATTAAACGTCCTGCTTGTTTTTATATAAATCAATGTTAAAAAATGTTACATTTTAAGTTTTAAAGTTTTAGTGACTTTAATAAATGTTTGTCCTGTTTGGCCCTTGAACTCTAGTGTGTTTTGGATTTTGGCCCCCTGTGCAAATGAGTTTGACCCCCCTGGTCTGAATGCTAAATGATCTGATTTGTGTTAACCAGTACTATTATTAAAAAATCAATACATTTGTAATTTAAAACTTTAAAACATGGTAACTTTGAAAAATAAAGGATGAATTTAGAACAATTTCCATGTGCTCAGCAGCAAACGGAGAGAGATTTGTGGATAATAACTTGGACGTCGGCTACCACTTCAAATCGGATGTTCAGCTGTTGTTTTGGAGAAGTGCAGGACGTGGATTCCGGCCCTGGTTGGCCTCTAGGACAGTACGATACCATTTCATTGGCATTAGGATCGTTGTTTGTTTCCAACGATCTACTCGTGCTCCGCTCATCATTTCGTGCTCCATTGTCCATTTTGAGGAGAGCGTACCTAAAGATAAGTCTTTCCTGTTCAGTTCCTGTTGGGGGTCAGTAAAAAAAAAAGATGCATGAACAACAAGGTTTAAATGCATTCAGATTTTCACAAGTAAAATGAATGTTACCTAATTTCATTTTTATTGTCTGTTGTGTGAATCTGTGGTAAATGGTCGGTGTTTCACTCTTAATGCGGTTCGTAGAGTGTTTAAGACGTTTGATTTGGACTAATGTTGAGTAAAATAACTGAGTAACAGAAATATCTAATTACTTATGGCCTGTGTTGTACTCTACATTTTTCTGGTGAAGGCCTGTAGAAACTAGGATGGCGTAATTGTTTTGACCCTAGTTAAAAGTGAGCAGTTCATCCTGGCGCTGTTCAGGCTAGTGAACCCACCTTCTTTGGGCTTGTAGGTATTAGTGATGTCCATCCTCCTGTTTGAACCAACAGTCTTGGTGGAGATGTACTGTCCAATCGTCTTAGTGTCAGAGAAGAGTTTATTCTTAAATCCATCACTTCTCACCTGAAAAAGGCACAAAAAACCCCCGTATAAAATACAATGAGACATTTGTTAGCCTTTGGTGTTTATGATTTATCGTGCTGTTCACTGACCAGCCAGTAGACGGAGTCAGCGTTGACCGCAGAAAAGACGAACGGGACATCGTATTTATGATCAACCTCCCCGTTAAAAATGGCCGCCACCGAGGCCGGGCCACAGCAGAAAAGACCTGCAGACAGACAGGAAATAAAGTCGTTCTTCACATCTAGATGTTCGTTTGTCTGATGTATTGTGATTTTGTGTAGCATTGAACAAAGACAGCAGTGGCAGCTAAGGCTCTTCCACTGCCTGAATCCTATCAAAATGGGACGAGGTTACTTTAAAAGTTCTCTTAAACACAGAGAGATAACTTTAGGACTTTAAATGAACTTATAAACTAAACACAAGCCAAGGCTTTCTGTACCATCGCTCCTTTCCTGTGGCGTTGGATCCACAACCTGCCAGCCGTCGTATTTCCCATTTTCTCCCAGGTCTGGTCGTCTCATCCACCCCTCAACCCAGACGTGGAAGTTCCTTAAAAAGACGGTAAAATAATAAAACACCTGCTAAGAAAGTCAACAGATGAACCAGGAGGTTCCAAAAGTTTGCATCTTTGGGAGAAATCATTTCTCTCACCAGATGCTGTCTTTGGAGGCCTTCTCTCTAATTCCGTCATAGTCCAGGTAGTTGTCGATGGTCAGGTTCTTGTTGGTGTCGTGGGCAGACTGGAAGTTGGTGATGACGCGGCAGGGAATCCCCAGCAGGCGCATCACTTAAAACATCACACACACATTTTTAGCTACTTCTTCCATATGTGAGAACAATCAAAATTATCGAGGCCTTACCAGAACACATGACGCCGGCAAACACCCAGCACTGGCCGTATTTGACTGGCCGATAGTACGATTGAAACCACTGTTTCAGGAGGGCGTAGCTGCCGCTCCAGTGGGTGGGCGCTAACCCACCACTGTAGTCATTTCCCCAGTTTCCCATCACAACACCACCATCATCTGAGCTGTTGACCTGAATGAAAAGAAACGTTTCATTATAGTGGGAAATTTTAACATTCATGTTGACACCAAAAATGACAGTCTAAATGTAGCCTTTACTGCCATTTTAGACTCAATTGGCTTCACTCAAAAAATCCAAACACCTACTCACTCTCTTGGTCACACTTTAGACCTTGTGCTGACTTATGGCATTTAGGGTAAAACAGTTATATTACTGCCTCATAACCCTCTCCTTTCTGACCATTTTTTGATAACTTTTGAGTTCTTTTTCACCGAGTACTTAAAATCTGAAAGAAAATGTCTTTATAGTAGGTGTCTATCGGACAACGCTGTTACAGCCTTTAAAGAATCCATTCCAAATCAAATTTCTTCAGTATTTCAGAGAGACGCAGTGGAGGGCAACAAATTAATTTTATGCCCAACACAGATTGATGCGGTTGTTCATAGTATTACGTCCTTATTGCGTACAACATTAGACAACGTAGCCCCCATAAAAAGGAAAGTAATTACTCATAGGAGGTTGGCCCCCTGGTTTAATTCAGAACTTTGCATCTTGAAGGGAAAAACCAGGAAATTGGAGGAGAAATGGCGGTTTTTCACTTTTAGAGGAGTCCTATTTATCCTGGAAAAACAGCGTGCTTCTGTATAAAAGGACCCTGCGCCAAGCTAGATCTGCATATTTTACTTTGCTAATAGAGGAGAATAAGAACAGTCCTAGGTTTCTTTTTAATACAGTTACTAAACTTATGGGAAATGAAAACTCTGTTATATCACCCATTCCTCCAACTCTTAGCTGTAATGACTTTATGGAATTCTTTATTGATAAAATTGACTCTATTAAAACTAAAATTGATGGCATCCTACCAAACATAACTACTACCTCAGTAAGCAAGGAGGCACTGAATGTGGCT
>JAVLVB010000259.1:1017023-1028027 GCA_032876305.1 Orestias chungarensis
CTGAGCTTTCAAAAATACTTTCTTCATCTAAGCCTTCAACTTGTATGTTGGATCCAATCCCGACTAAATTGTTTAAAGAAGTATTTCCTATTATTATTACCCCCATTTTGGAAATGATTAATTTGTCATTAGTGAATGGTTATGTACCAGAGGCTCTTAAGGTAGCTGTAATAAAACCCCTACTTAAGAAACCTTCTCTAGATCAAGAAGACTTAATAAATTACAGACCCATATCTAATCTTCCTTTTTTATCTAAAATCCTTGAAAAAATTGTTGCTAATCAACTGAGAGAGAATTTGATGAATAATGACCTATTTGAAGAATTTCAGTCAGGTTTCAGAGCTCATCATCGCGCTGAGACAGCTCTCCTTAAAGTTACTAATGATATTCTCATGGCCTCAGACAATGGGCTCGTGTCTATTCTAGTTCTGTTAGATGTTTCTTCTGGACAAGGTCTCCAGTTAGTTATAAATAATTAGTGCTCAGACTGAAATGAGACCAGATTTTACGGGACTTTATCTTTTACTTCAGTGACATAAAATGTCACTTCTTCTAACAGTCCAGTCTGTGTTAACGGTCTAATTTAAGTAAAGCAGGCTTTAGTACTTCAACCTCTGATCTATTACAACATTAGAAGCTCGTGTCTATTCTAGTTCTGTTAGATCTCAGTGCTGCTTTTGACACAATCACAATGTCCTCATTGAGAGGCTCGAACACACTGTGGGGATCAAGGGAACAGCACTACGCTGGTTTAAATCGTATTTATTTGATAGATCCCGGTTTTTTCATCTAAATGACAAATCTTCTCCGCATTGTAAGGTTACTTGTGGAGTACGACAGGGTTCTGTACTCGGCCCAATTCTGCAAACTGGCCAGGTTCTGCTGGAGGTTTCTTCCTGTTAAAGGGGAGTTTTTCCTCTCCACTGTCGCTACATGCATGCTCAGTATGAGGGATTGCTGTAAAGTCAACGGCAACACAAGCCATTGTTTCTGCCTGCTGATTCCAGAGGAGTGAATGCTGCAAGTCAATGACTCCATGAATCTGCTGGGGTTCCTTAGATTGGAAACCTTTTTAAATTGTTTTGTTTATGATGTATCTTTGATTTTAATTGAGTTTCTTGTAAAGTTCCTTGAGACGAGATCTGTTGTAAATTGGCGCTATATAAATAAATTCTTGGTTTCTGTCACTTCAACGGTTGTGTTGGTTTAACTCTGAACTAAATAGCAGAAAATGTCAGTTCATAAAACGATTAAAGACCAGTGGATGATACTGTTGACAGAATCAGAATCTCAATTTCTCTCAATGCAGAAAGGAAATGAAACGATGGTAAAGATGCATTTTTAAACGATGTTAAGATAGAAAGAGAAACGCATGTTCACTCCTAATGTCGTTGCTGCTGAAAGGTTTCTGATTATTGACCCACCATGGCGCTGACGACTCGGCTCACATAGATGGGGTCACGGCGAGCAGACTCATCGTCAGCTGGATTAGACCAGTGTTGGATGTTGCGGTCGAGTAGCTTCATGCAGATCTCCACCATGTCCTGCTCAAACTGGACAAAAACACAAAGATATTGTAGTTACATGTACATATTCGTGGGGGTAACAGTCTCACTTAAGATTCTTAAAAACCCCAAAACTCAACCCTGACCTTAACTTTGTTAAAGTCTATTTGACTTTCCTATTGGAACATTATCTTTTCAAATTGTTTAGTGATTTATTCAATGTAATATTATCTCAGTAACAATCAACAGCACAGTAATGTTCATGTGTTCTGTTGTTTTTTTTGTACCTGGCCAAAGTCCCAGGACATTGGAACGATGTATTTTCCTCCTCCTCTGTAGATGATTCCCTGCTCATTCAGCACATACTCCTGTCTCTCTTCCTCCTTAGGCAGGAACACACCGTCAGCTACATAGAAGAGAAAGTCACGTCAAAAAAAACAGATAAAACCTTTAAAGGAAGAAATATCGTTTTTTTTAAGAGGGGTGAATTGGGTACTAGTCGTTGGTAGATCTGGACCTAAATATTAAAAGAAATTAACAATTCACTGTCCAGACATAAATGCAGATATTTTAACAGAAATTAAAACACGTTTTCTTAATAGGAATATTGTAATTATATAATTATGGAAATAAAGGAATAAAAATCAGTTAGGATTTACTGCTCTTTAAAATGTATTACCTAACATATCTTGAATCGTTGCTAAAGGTTCAGATCAGGAACGACACAAAGAAATCAACCCACGAATCACCAGGAACCTTACCAGAGCTCCATGGATTGAAGAGCACGAAAAATTTTGCCATATCCCTTTCCGTGTCCCTGAGTTTAGCAGACAGTTTGTATTCCCCTATGGGGGTGTCAGCTGGGGGTGTAACGCTCAGAACCAGGGTCCCTGTTTCTGGGGACGAGCTCCTGAGCAGCTCTGCCTTCCACGCCACCTTAGAAGCTGAAGGTGGGACTTTGGCCGGGACGGCGAAGCGAGATTTCGTCCCCAACTCTTCTGATGGATAACTCCCTGCACATATGCACAACTGAATGATTAATGGTAAGATGATGTACATGTGAACATGACTTCCGTCTCTTTACTAATACATATAAAACCTATTACACACTTTATAGACCGTTGAACAATCACAACATTCCTGTGATATTAAAGAACCATATAAAAGTTTAACACCTCTTTAATTACATTATAAACAAGCACAAACTTATCAAAATCCCATAGATAAACACAAAGGGGTTACCTTAAACTAAATAAGAAACCATTACAGCCGTTTGGGTTTGGAAGAAGGATATTTAGTTTCTTCCTCTGTTAAATGTAATTTTCCTGTAGAGGTTTCAGACGACTAGAGAACTTTAAGGAAGACGAACAAACACAGGGGACATGTCCTACAAATGAACTAATCTTTATTCGTCTTCCAAACATAAATGTGAGATTCTAAAGTGAAATTGCATCTAGACTTTGACTGGGCCGTTATGTCCTAACAACAGTCTGTTTCCTGCTACTTCTTCAACTCATGATTGTGCATTGAACACATCCGCCAGACAGAGCTGCAGATCTCTACATGTTCTCTCCAGCTGCCATGTTTCTGTCGCCTCCTTTCCCTGGTCATCAATTTAAGTGGAAGATCAGGTGTTCTAAGTATTCTAGTCCTGCCATTGTGTTTGTCCCTAAGATGCTTAAAGCTGGAGAAATTTGATGACTAAACTCTTCTTCCAGCTCATCTAAAACCTTACCCATGTCCTGTCGGCTGATCTGTGTTTGCTCTCTGATAAACTTCTAAGTCCAATTAACATAATTACTTAGACTTCTGTTACTAAGAGACCAACTACCACACACACACATCTAAGGGGAATTTAGACAGACCATTTAAGTTTGTGGACTTTAAGACTGTAAAGGGAAACATGCAGACATGCAGAAAGACCCCAAACAGGGACACACACTTGGGACCTTCCAGCTGCAGCACAACAATGTTGTTGGTGGATAAAATTAAAGGAAGGTTCACATAAAACAATGTTGAGGTGTATGAATATTTGTTCAAACTTCATAATGGGAGTTTTTTCAGTTATCCTAAACAAATAATCTGAAGTCACCAACCTGTCTCCACAGTCATGGTGAGCTGATCATTGCCAGGGTTGAAAGCTTGCGCCAGTTTGAGGGTGACTTTAAAGGACTGGCCTCGTCTCACAATCAGCTTTTCCACAGAGATTTCGCTGCTGTGGTGCTCTTTGTTGTTGGTCGGACTGTGGAGGTCCACTTCCCTAAAAACTAAGACAAACAGGATAAAATAGATTTATTTATTTTTTGCTTTTACATTAACTAATTAAAAAATGTCCAAAATAACTTAAATTCAGATTACAATATTCTAAGTGTTGTCGTTCATGCTTTTAGTTTTTAAAAGCGTCTTATGGTTCCCAGCCAAACATCCATGTGCTCTAAAACGCATTCTCCCGGTTTTTTGCAGCTGCATATGCAGACAGGGAGTGGATGGGTATGAATTCTTCAACAAACCACCTGCCAAAAGTCTGGTGGCTTATTCTAACAGTGCAAACTGGGCGTGTTGGTGACTAAATTCACCCATCCCAGCCGGTGTGGAAATGGGACGTGCCGAAACAGGAGAGCACAATGAAAACTGTGATGAAACACACCCTTACTTTGACCTCCGCAGCGACAATCAAGAATTGAGCAAACATTGCAAAAAAATCCACAAACCTCCTGCAAAGAAAGTTGGATAAAGCAAATAAATAAATCTAACGACAGAAAACAGGCCGAACAAGATTTCAAATGAAGATTGAGTCGGAGAAATTTATTCACATCATTAACTTTCACTTTATTCATTCGGAGTGACTACATGTTTCAAAACATATTCTGTTATAGTTGTGAAGTTAGATTACTGACTTACGACAACCCAATCGATTTATAGATATTTCGCATAATTTACTGTGACCTGAATCTATTCTGTTCACTAAAAATAGGAAATATAGTTGAAGTTTTTTCTGCTAGTCTGATTATCCACCAAGACTAAAGCAGCAATAATTAGCTCAGTAAGAACAATCATGTTACCGGGGTTAGAATATGGTAACGAAGTTTCAATGATTGTGAGACTTTTGTCTTATTTCTCTCATCATTACTTATAAACATCATAACTCACAAAGAGGCCTTTTGCTTTTCCTGGCTTTGCTATCTAAAGCAGAGCTTTGCCATAGACAGGGAACCGACTCTGTGCACCAACACGTTACTATTTAGCTGCCAAATTCAAACTAAAATGCCAAATATACTATTCACAAAAACGTATATCTTACCTTATCTCAAAACTAACATTGAAAAATTACCCTTCAGCTGAATGTTGAAAAGTTTAAGAAGTTCTTCAAATGCAGAAACATTTAAGGGTTTGGGAAAGCAAGAGGAAATGTTATCGTCCATAAGCTAAGAAGAGAAACAAAGATCATGAAACCTAATACAACAGGTTTTATTAATAATAATGATTAATAATAATTCCTCTATATACCTCTAAACAATTTTAGATTCATATGTGTGGCTACATTTGTGAACAGAGCAACAGATCCACAGAATACATCAGCCTGGTTCAGGTGGACAGATTTACTTTAAATAATCTCTGGACAAACGATATTCCATTAGAAATAACAAAATTAAACTAAAACTATGTTGTAAAACAGGGAAAGAAAAAAGTTTCCTCCACTGACAGAGTAATAAAATCATTCAAATGACCTTCAGTGACTGCTGCAGGTTATTCCACTAGTAGGAAAGTGAACTGCTGGATTAGTTTCTCAGATTATTCCTTATATTCCTTCTGATTATGCTCAATTTATTTAGTTTCCAAGCTTTTACCAACATTTAAATGCAACTTTTCTTTAACTGCAAGCAACTAAGTCTCTGCTTTGTTTGTTTATCCGAGAGCAGACAGTTGATGATGACATATCCAGCATATTTCTAAGGTGTGTTCTGTTGTTCCTGGCGACTACATACGTTAGAGACAGAAACACTCGACTTATTTTTCTGTCTGCTTAGACGTTAATCTAGATTAATCTGTTACAATTATAAGACTTTCAGAGTCGTTCAAGTGAATAGAACACAAATAAATCACAATTGTTCAGTTTCAAATTGAATGTAAAAAGTAGGCGCCATGTTGCACTGAGCCTTTAAAAAATAATCATCATCACAATCCCTGCAATTTATACTTTGATTCATTCTTTTATTTTATTTTTCTTCAGATGTTGTCGTGTTTTATTGTCATTTCATTTATAATTTCCCATCATTTTCACGCTTTCTCCTGTTTCTTAATGGGTACTTTAGAGATTGATGCTGTGACAAACGAGTTTTCCTCGTGGGAAACATTCATCTCTGAATAACAATTTTTATTTAGGGCTGCTCTGCTTGCAGTAACTTCTAAAGTTTATGGGTTTAAAAGGTTTACAACAGAATATAGATTTAATTTAGCGCTATCATTTCTATTATCATATAAATTTGCCATCAGTACCAATCTGCAAACTCACTGAGTGATAATTGTTTTTATCGATTAAGCTATTCTGAGATTGTTCCCACCTTATTCATCGTAATCTTTCTCACTAACACAGTTGAGCCACAGACTTTTCCCTCAGGACTTTCTCTACTGTTTCATCTCCATCAATTTGAAACCCTCCACATCAAAATTTAAAGCCATAAACTTTGATTCTTCTGGTACAATTTCAGTTATAAAATCTAAAAAACATGCAGAGAGGGGAAAAATCAATGTTTTGCATGACATCGTTAGAAATGGTTGTTACATGTGACGAGATGTTAGAAGCCATTCCTGCTAGATCGTTTTGTTTTCTTCTGTTTTTTAAATCCAAATGTGCAGCAAACCTGCAGTCGTGACTAGAAATGGAATAGATGTAATCAATTATTAGCATTAGAATTAGAAGCAATATACAAATTATATGTTTTAAACTTTAGACTTTGGGTAAAATTATGAGCTTTCTCAAAACATGCCTCCCTTGTAAATTAGATCTTAAATTAATATCTAGTCAATTAAAAAAAAGCTTTTGAGTGCAGCTTTTTGCTGCCAAGGTTGTAAGAATCATTCATTTTACGAAGTTTTTTTTAATCTGCTGATAAATCAAAGCTCACCTTTGTAGGTTATTGCTGTCTGATAAAAAGATTTTTATGATTATTCTAAAATAAACGCTTAAAATATGACCTTTTTATCTAGATTAATATTAATAAAGGGCAACTTCAGACAACTGGGTTCATTTAAAAGAACTCTGTGGTTCAGCTGATTTGGATTTTTCCGGGATCTATATTAAAAATACCTTTATAATATCTAAGCTAAAGTTTCAAGACAAAAATAAAAAAAGGCATATGAAAGAAATTAAACTATAAGAAAACATTGTTAGGTTAAATAACATTTCTTTTTCTATATTAATTTCTGTGGAATGAGAAAGTTAATTTGATAATGTAAAACATTTACAATCCACGGGTTTACAGCTTATCTAGAAAGTATTTATACCACCTCATTTATCCACAGCCTTGTTCAAAACTATAAATATCTCTGCACAATATTCTACACAAATGCTCCAGATAATAAAAATAATACAATAAATCACAGTTCCACAATTATCCTCAGCCTTTACGATGGAGCTGAAAACTGAGTTGTGTCTATGAGGTCCTACAGTCATGTGTCAGAGGGGAAACACCAAGTATAATTTTAAAGGAATTGTCCTTAAGCCTTTGAGACATAATACCTGGGGAAGGATCCAGAAACATTTCATAAAAGTCTATAATAAAAGGCAAAAATGCAACCATTAAAAAAGACTCTCAGAAAATGAGAAACACAATCGTCTAATGAGATGAGCATTAAACTACTTGGTGTGAAAATTCTATGGAAAACCAGGTATGGCTCTTAGTCTTTTTACACAATCCCTACAATTAAGCATGGTAGTGGCAGCACAGTGCTACGGAGATGCTTCTCAGAAGCAAGAACTGGAAAATTATTCAGGATACAGGATGAAGCAAAGTACAGAGAATATAACCTGCTCTAGAGCATCCTTAGTCTAGGTTAGGTTAGTGCAGTTCATTGTTCTGCAGGAGAACGACTCAAAGCACACGAACAAGATCTGGATTCCAAAACCACTCAACGAAAGTGCCGGAGTCCAAATTTAAATCTGGTTTCACTGGAGAGATCTGAAAACTGCTGCACAGACATCTCCATCAAAACGGATGAAGCTTTAAAACTGTGACAGAGAAAAAGGTGCCATGCTGCCAATTGGTTGAGTAATTGTGCTTGGGGCATCATATTCAAAAAGTCTTGAGCCTGTAATTGCTTACAGAGGCAGATAAACAAGGTATTAAGAAAAGGCTGTAAATGTTTATGTAAATATCTTGGTTTTCTATTTCTAGTAAATTTGCAATTACCTCAAAAACTCTTTTTCAAATCTCTGTAATTGTCTGTACATCTACACATTGTTTCATTACAATTAGCAGTAAAGCTGTATTATAATATCATAAAATGCTAAAAATAAAACACTATGAATACATTCAAGCTGCCGTGTACGTCCAACCGGACAAGTACAAGCAGGTAAAATATTAACCTGTGTTGTTTAGAATTAGGTTAGAAAATCAGCTTCTTGGCTATTTAAAAGTTTACTTGTGGGACTTTGTATGTACCACCAGATCTTTTTCAAAACATCTCTACAAATGACGTTCCTGTGATCGTAACATCATTACTCCTGTATCATGTTAAACAAGTCAGTTGTGCGTCTTACTGCACCTGAACGGCTGTCGGTAGTCATTGTTGCTCTTGCCGAACTTCTCTTTCTATGATGATGAGTTGAAGTCTGCAGTCTGCACTGACTGACAGCTCTGCAGAGGTGGGTTTTTAAGTCCTTGTCACACCCTGCCACATTCCACTTCTTTGAGAAATGAATGTTGCAAACCAGTTCTGCATTCTATGGAAATGCTCACTTTTCCTGAGCATGATTACTTTACCTGTCATCAGGTATGATAGATTTGCTGCAATGCTAGGTTACAAAATATAATTTTTCTGGTCATAAGCAACTGTGTGAATTTAATTACCGTGACAAGAGTTGACACATTAAGCAATAAACAGCAGATATTAAACAATGGGACAAAAGGATTTATTACTGAGAATTTTTGCTTGTTGGGTATAACTGGTTTCTTTTTTATCAACTTGTCAGTTAGAAAGCTTAATAGTATTTTCCAAGACAAGATGGAACGTGTTCTTGACAAAAACTTTTAAACTTTTATTATGATAAACAAAACTTACGGTCACATAGAAATAAAAATAAAACATTATTCCATATGTTTTTTATTAAAATTGTTTTATACTCAAAATCATTTACTAAACTAAATATTGGTTCTGTTAAGAGTCTCAACAGCTTTTCTTGTCCAAAAACACCAGCAAAATAGCTCAAGCCCTTTCAGAATGGAAGGCATCTTTGGACATTAGTTTCAAAGAATCCCAGAATTTGAATTTGATCTCAATGAATCATTGACTGGGTCCCACTAAACTATGAATCCTGCTTCAAGAGTGGTCACTCCATGGAAACAGAGCTCCTGTCAGCAACAGAATCCTTAAAAGAAGCAGCATTTGGTGCTTTAAACCACAGGATCCTTGTCAACAAGCTGGCAGACATGGGCATTGAGGGCAGTGCACAACGGTTGGTCCTTCAAAGTGTTATGGCCAAACATTGACGCAACACCACCTCACCACAGGGGTGCCACAATGCTCAGTGTTGGGACCCCTCCTCTTTGTGATGTACACTACTAAGCTGGGGCCCAATCATTCATTCGCATGGCTTCTTCTATCACTGATTTGCAAATGATACCCAGCTCTATCTGTCCTTTCCTCCAGACGACCTCTCTGTACCAACGCGAATCTCAGCCTGTCTTTCTGACATATCTGCATGGATGAGAGATCGCCACGTCCAACTGAACCTCTTAAAAACTGAACTGCTTTTCATCCCAGCCAAGGAAACTGTTGACTCCAATATCAGTATCAGGTTAGACTCCCTATCTGTGGCACCCATGGTTTTAAGAAACCCGGGCGTCCTGGTCAATGATCATCTGACCTTTGTGGATCATGTTGCCTCTGACTAATGCTGGCACACAGAAAATTTGACAGATTGGTGCCTATCTACCTCAACACCCTCCTAAAGCTCTATGTCAACGCCCGCCCGCTACACTAATCCGAGGAGTGTCGACTAACCCAGCTAAAGCCCTGCAAAGGTCAATCTAGGCTCTTCTCATCTCTGGTCCCATGCTGGTGGAACGATCTTACCAGCATTCTGAGAGGATTAGATTCTCTTTCGATCCTTCAAGAAATCCTTGAAGACCAAGCTCTTCTGAGAGTACGTCTTGCCCAGTAAGCTCTAAAAATGCCCTTATTGCTTCCAAGATGCTTCAGGTAACTTCTAATTTGTAAACTGTGTTGTAGTTTAATGTTTAACGATCTTTTGTAAGTTACTTTCCATAAAACCGTCTGCTTAACGCATAAATGTGCTTTGATCAGATTCATCACTCTTGTTGGATGTTTCATCACGAAACGATGAAATGGACCCACAAACACACTTGGTTTGATATATTTATTTAAGGGAGGGATAATGACTGTAATGGAAGACCAGATGAACCAATGGATTAACTAACACGATGTAAATGCAGAGGGAATCAAATACTTTAGGAAGAACTGACATAGAGATAAAACAAGGCGAGCAGACATAGAGGTACTCAGGCACAAGGAAATGACAGACGATATTAGCAACTGGTGAGTAAGGCGGCATATCGGGGAACACACACAATAATCCGACATGGAGTGAAAGGACGAGTGAAGTTTATATGCCGGGAGTGTGAGTGGTTGAATAATGGGAAAGGCCTTCAGCTTCTCTGTTCCGCTGTTTCACGTGTAGGCGTAAAATTACATTTTAGTATCTGTTGGAAAAAGTTTCTGTTTCCACATTCACAGGTTGTGTGACATGGTTTGTAACAGAACCATAGACATTAATGTTTTTTTTTGTTTTAAAATGGTTTGAAATTGAATAAAAGATATTTTTAAAACCAACTCCAAATTAATATCAGCTGATCTTTAAAGATCAGTTGTATTTATATTGGGATTTATTTGAAAAAAACGAATTTTTTTCGTGTATCTGGTGTGGATTTGATTCTACAAAGTCCGTCCTTGTAAGAGCTGAAGACAGGCACTATTGTGTTAAAGACGTGTTAACCACAAGGGAAAGCTGTCAAATAACTGTTTTGTGCCTGTTCTGACAGTTACATGGACATAAATCAGTTAAAGTAGTTCAGATATCAGATTAGAAAGTTTCCTGGTGGCCTTTGTGTGGTTCTGTCGGAGCCTTATAAAAACCTAATTTGGACTGGCAGCCTTGGAAAAGGATCAAATGCACTGTGGGGTGTAAATGAGAGCACGCCCTGTCAGAAATGACAATATGCAAAAGAGCATTAAAAGAGAAAGGAGCTAATTCACTTTT